>JACEGR010006828.1:0-56319 GCA_014170235.1 Listronotus bonariensis | reverse complement strand
GCATTTATTTAACACTTTACATTAAATATTAAATAGTCTTATCTACTAGGATTTCAACTCTCTTATCATTAATTTGACCTATCCTTTTTAGAATATAATAATAATATGTAGAATTTATTATAGTAATTTAACACTGTACAAATGTATTTAAATTATTTTAAATAAAATTTTTAAAATATAAATTTATGTGTTTTTTTAATTATTTTCACGTCTATATCTATCTTTAGCCTGTTTTTCTTTTCCCCCAAAATAGTGAGAAGGTATATGCTTTGCTCCATCTGTTCCCTTAAAATACTTTTGAATATCACAAGCTAAGCACTTATCACGAGGGACATCAGTTTCCCCCTTACATTTAGGACATTTGTCTCCTGCTGGTATCGGCATTTTTAATTATACTGATATGTTTGTAATGAAAAACTTACATTTTATAGCATTTACAGCTTTATCTATAAGAGTTTAATTTCACATTTTCTTTCCTATTTACTCTTTTTTAACTAAAATATTATTATTAAAATAGGACACTGAATACTGTTTAATTTAATTTCTTTTGAAAAAGAACAAAAGGTAGTTGAAGAAGCTAAAAAGAAAAAACACAAAGTCCAAAATAGTTTATGAAAATTTATTATCATATATTGTAGATTTAGAACAATTATATTAATAAATAAGTATATTTAATTATTATAGATTTTTTTTCTTTCCTCATCATCGTATTACATTTAGTACAACAAGTAATACCTCTTTTATTTTGAGTAAATTTAGGGGCTTTTTTAGAACACACAATACAGTATTCATGAAATTTACAAACTTTGTAAAGCCAACCTCTAATAATAATAGTTCCTGTACTTTTCCATTTAATGACAGTACAAATTTCACAATATTCTGGTATGGGATATAAGGCACAGTAGTTAGGATCCTCTTCTTGCAATATTACAGGAGGCGTAGGATACCTATCACAATGTTCAATATCTTCATCTTCTAATATGGGAGAAATAGACGCCATTACCAAAAATACCGTATATTTTACGAAACGTTATTCGCTTAACGGAACACCACTGATCACTTGGTCAAACAAACTCGGATTATTATTATAACAACACATTTTATTTATTTATTTAATAAACTAATTTTACGTCAGAACAATTTACAATTATTTAACATTATACACTACATACTAATTAGTCTTATCTACTATGATTTGAACTTTCTTATCCTCAATTTGACCTTACCCATTTTATTTATTTAATTAACTTATTTTTTACGTCAGAACAATTTACAATTATTTAACATTATACACTACATACTTATTAGTCTTATCTACTATGATTTGAACTTTCTTATCCGCAATTTGACCTTACCCATTTAATCCTTTTTTCATAACTACACACCTTACCTAAGCTAAGCGTGTACAGGTAACATCTACAACACATTTATTCCTTTATTTTTTAATTTTTACTCACAAATTCAAGGTGTCACACCCAATACACCTCATTTTTACAAGAACTTACCTATAACATTAAGGCCTGTTTTGCCAACAACCACTGGTAAATTGCGTCATTGCCACAATTTACACCTTAAAGTATTACATATTTACTTCTTGTACAACTACTACCTTACTTCTTCTACAAACAATTTAAACACCTGAAATCTTTGGTCTCTCTTGATGGATACATACCATCCGGCTTCCAATCTACAAGACCTATATAATGATTTTTGTGCTATTTTAACAACGAAGGCTTAGTGGGTGATAAATACAAAGGATAATACGAACGAGGCTTGATTCAGCCGTACCTCTCCAGAAAGGACCGACCACCTTAAGAGACATGAGGATTGTCAGGGCTGCGGTCAAAGTCTGCGTGAAGCGTGTGGAGCTTTTGGACGCTTTCTCCTGCAGACAAAAGAGATGACGGAGATCCCAGCCATCTAAGAAGGCCAGAGTTTTTCGGGACCTCCCAAAAGGGTCTCTATAGAGGGCCAAATGGCTTATAAATTATTTCTTAGCATTTTGCAATGGCCGCAGCTGCCAAGACCGACACATCTTGTACACGCGCTAACGGGTTAGGTTACATGTATGATAACGCGCTATACCTTATTTCGAAAAACTTATGTTTTAAACTTCTATTTTCATGTTTATTTTATGTTTTCATGTTTATTGTACTTATGTTTTTATGTTTTAAGCTTATGTTTTTAACATATGTTATGTTTTAAACATGTTATAGGGCCTATCGCCCAAGTTAGGCAACCCGGTGTGCGAGCGAAGTTAGCTACAGTGCCTAGCGCTTCGGCAACCCGCCTACCAAGGACTCCTACCTGGCGTTGAGGCAGCGTGGCTAGTTAGGTAACCCGTTTAGCTACAGGTCAGTTACAGGTTGCGTGCGTGTGTACTTGTGAAATTGCAAAGATGTCGGTTAAGATGACGTCATAGGATCTCAGCCCGTCTAGACCCGGTCGTGTTGGGGGATAGCATGATAACCCGCTAGTACGATAACGTGTAAGCATGCTAGGGGGTCTTTTCGAAATTTGGAAATATCGAAATTTCGCGCCAACAGCAGCAGCAGCATCATCTGTCAAGAGAGTCGCAACTCCATATTTAGGCCGTAGGCTAGAGGGGTGGTATGAATCAACAGCTGCGTGCCAGGCACATGCAACACCCTAGCATATCGAGAAGGCCCCAGAGGTTAAGACGAATTACATAATAATACTATGGACACCCTGTATACAATAAATGTTAACATGTAGTTATTAGAGTAAAACTACTTAGGTCATACAAAAAGATAACGCACGTGTTCACTGAATCATGTTATCCAGGAAATAGACTGCGGTTTTTAATAAAACTGAACTTTCCATATAATGTATGCAAAATATGAAATTTACGTCAGGAGCGTCGGTAAATAATTTTTAGGTGTTAATAAATTATAGATTAACAGTTAGATATATGAGGTTATTTACAGGGGTAGTATGAAAGGATACGGCCAAAGGTAATCTAAAAAATATATATACAAAGAGAAATTATGAAGACTAAAAATATTAAGAGATATATCATCAGCGGGTTTGAAATATTATTAGAAGTAGCATACAGGTGTGATAACAGCTCCTGCATATGAAGGCTATAAAAATGATACTTGTGTTGGTAAGATGCTTTACTATTACACCATAGAAAAAATATTATATGAATAAAAAAATTAAAAATTAACTGGTTTAAAATAATAAAGCATCCGCAAGCTCGGCTGCCACGACAAGGCCCAAGTATGTTAGCCGAGAGGCGCCCCTCCCTCCTCCACAATGCGCCCCGTCAGATCAGGCTCATACGTCTGAAAAAACTTAATTAAATTTAAAAAAACGTTTGGAAAAGAGACATACCAGGTAGACGCGTCAGCCTAATGTAGAGCTGACGTAAGAACCATCTACATCTGCGAATGTGTACATTAAAAGTTACAGGCGTCCGGAGCAGACGTACACAATAGGGGCATCTAAGATGTCTCCTTAGATGGCTCTTCCACGTACCCTCGACGGGGCTCTCTCAAATATAACACACCCTTACTCGCTCTTCACGAACAACACTTAACAATTCCATGTTTAAATGACAATTAATTAGTGAATAAAAAATATTAAGAATAAACGAAATATCTTCAGGAAATAAAACCGCGTTAGACCTTAATGTAAGCTACGGATATTCCGTTCCTCTATACTTTTATAAAATATTTTGGCTTCTGGAAATAAAAACATTACAAAACTAGTGACTAATGGTGATAATAAATAGAAACAAATTTATACCTGCTTAAACGAAAATAATAGAGAATTGACTTTACAAAAAGATAAAGCATTACTCTTTCTACTTAGTGGAAATAACAATTTCAGAACCGGTTTAAAAACCGCCCCGGTTCAGAAACCGCTACCTGTTTTAGAAAACCGACACCTGTTTTAGAAAACCGATACCAGTTTAGAATACCGCCTACCGGTTTGAAAAACAGCTAAGAATACCGCTTACCGGTTTGAAAAACTGATACCCGTTTAAAAACAGATTACCGGTTAAAAAAAACCGCTAAGAGAAACCGATACCTGTTTAAGAAACCGATACCGGTTTTTTTAAACTACCTAAAAAACCTGTAAGTAAATACCTTCACAGAGAAATAGACCAAACCTTTCTTCAAAATAAAAAATATGTTTCCAAATTCTACAAACGATAAATAATTTTATAAAATTCAGTTGGAACATTTAAAACGGCATTATACAACCTTTTAAACTTGTTGTTGCCAGACATGATCATGGACTATGCATTGTGCTTGTTACTCAGAATTATATAAATAAATCCTAATAAAAAAAAAATAAATAAATTGGAAAATTGTTTGGTGAACCCCGTTCTAAATTGGGTGACTTTATGCTTAAGTTGGATTGTGACAAAAAATTATATGAAACAGAAATATTATGAAACTGTTAAAATATGTATTTTTCATTAAAGAAAAGAGAATAATTGTGGTATATAAAAACTAATGCCAAATTTTTTCAAAGAGGAGAAATATGTTATACATTATCAAAATTTGCGACAATGTTTAGAACATGGCCTTAAGCTAACCAAAATTCATCGCGTACTAAGGGAGGTACGAGCATGTCAAAGCAAAGGCCGTATATGAAAATGTATTATTGTTTCAATCATTTTTCTTGGTTAAAAAAATATATTGACTTAAACACAACATATAAAGTTCAAAACAAGTTTGAAAAAAGACTTTTATATATATATTTTTATATATTTTCCAAATACCTAGATTCGAAAAATAAAATAATTTAACCATTAACATTTATAGGCTTCAAAATTGGGTAAAAAAGTCCTATCGCATATTCTAGCTAATAAAAAAACTTGACTGCCTGACAAAAAAAAGTGACAAAAACCTGTCTTTACTCAATGTTGTAAAAATGACAACTAGCATTCCTTAACGGCATCCCGTCTTTTCTGCTGTTATCATGGTGATTTCTTCCATCGTCTTCTTTTACAACACCTGGACACAAAGTTTTAGTCAAAGATAAATTGTTGATGTCGAACAGACTTGGTATTGAAAAGTATAAATATACTAAGGGTCGGAGTGTTATTTTTAAAGGGGTTGGTGGACCAAAGAGAATAAATTTGTTATATGACAACAAACATTATAAGGTTATCACATCTTTAACGTCTGCCTTTGTCTGCGGTTACTATTGTGAGAGTTGTCATGTACCTTATGATCATAAACTATCATACATAGTATCTACATAGGTGTACATAGATGTACAGAAAAATGTGCTGTTGTGAGCAATCTCCCCCTTGCTCCGTAGAAGAGAAAATATTATGTGACAGCTGCGTTTTAGAGGACAAATGTATTTTGATAACTATAAGGTACATAATGTATGTAGCAGGATAGCTGTTTGCCTTCCTGTTTGAAAATTCCTCCTCCAATTAATATTGCAAACTTCAAAATGTATATTAAAAATATTTTATAATTGGTAGTCCAATTACCTGGTACAAAACTCACAGTTAGTTCCGTTTTAATTCAATCACCCCGTTCTTCCGAAAAAAGGAAACAAAAATTAATGTTTGTTTTATGCCATCGGTGCGGACAAGAGTTAAATCAGGACGAATGCACTCATACCGACGAGAAAAGAGCCCTTACAGGTACGTGGGTTCTGGACGAAGTGGTGAAAGCGCTCGAGAAAGGCTACAAAATTATGGAATATTTTGAAATTTGGAAATATAAAACTTTGCAACAATCCCCCGAACAGGAAGGTCTTTTTACCGCTATGATGAATAAGTTTATTAAAATTAAACAGGAAGCTTCGGGGTGGCCTCAAAATTGCGAGACAGAGGAGGAGAGGAACAAATACATCGAAGAGTTTTTGAAGAGAGAAGATGTCACGTTAGAATTTAGCGCTATTGTATACAATCCAGGATTAAGATCTTTAGCAAAATTAATATTAAACTCGTTTTGGGGAAAATTTGGTCAACTCGAGCAAAAACCAAAACGGAAATTGTTCGGACACACGGTTGTGTATCTGGCGGGACTCTGTAACAATTTTTTCTATTGCGCATGCGCTACAAGAATAAAAGAACTCGATGGCATCTAAACCATTCTTCGTCAGCTGACCAAATTAGCTTGGAGTTTAATTTTAAAAATTATCCGCCATTTCGTCAAGAAAATCGCGGTTGTAATAGCCTGCCCACGTGACCATAGTATTAAGTGACATCATGACCAAATATGGTAATTTAATTTGATCGGGCTTGGCAAGGGAAAGCAAGTGAAAGTTGGTAGTATTGATTGTGGAAAATTTAAAAAATAGAAATAATTACTCGGCTGGGCTCGTCTAGGCTCGGGTAAATTCGCAAGAAATGGCGGAAAATATTTAAAAATAGAAATAATTATTTGGCTTGGCTTGGCAAGGGGAAGGGACGTGAAGGGAAGATATGTGGAAAAAAAACAATAACCTCTTGCTGAACTAATCTATATTCTGAAGTATTATTTTAATATTGACTTAACATTTTAAACCAAGACAACAACAATAACTATAACTATAACTATAACAATATCTTATATTATTAAGTTACATTTGAGTAATTTTATTAGGAATACAATTATAATAGATAATTAAATTAAAAGTTACAATTTAAGAAGTTCTATTAATTTGTTAACAATAGTTTAGTAATTAAAGTAGTTGATTGATTTTTTCTCAAAAAATATTAATTGGTAATTTTTTGATTTTTAAATAAATTAAAAATACCATAAATAAATTTTAAGAGCAAAATACAATCAAAAATTAGATAGAAAAAATTACTGATTGCAATAAAATATTTGCTTAAAGTCAGTTAAGGCATGTGCCTTAATAAATTTACAACCCTTATAATTAAGAGTGTCCTTCCAACAATTGTGACAATGAAAATGTCCAGTTATATGTTTATGAAATTTAATTAGTTCAGGTTGTTCGTTGTAATTTTTTAATTTATCATATGCTACTGAGCCTTTGTAAAAATCATCCTCCCAACATTTTGTACATATTATAAAAATTGTATCTAATTGTGGGGAGTGTAATAAATACCCCTTATTGCAACAATGAAATTCTTTTGATTCTGCAAATAAATCTGGAAACATTATTTTAAAATCTTTCGCGCTAAAATGCGTGTAAGTTTGCTTTGCGCCGATGCGCTAGTATATTCTGTTTTTGTATATGGATATTCTGGCAGCGATAAAATGAAGCGAAGTTGTAAGTAGTTTTTATTTTGTCGTAAAATTCTTAAACAACGTCTATTATCGTCCCCTGTTGTTGAACTTAAATCTAAAGGTTGCGCATGGTCGTACCTCTCTTCTTCAAGAGGTCTTTTCGGAAAATCTGCATAGATGGGTAGCTCATTCGTCGATGAAGACGTTGATGGTTGGGGTGATCTTGGGGGTGATCTTAAGGGTGATCTCGGGGGTGAAGAAGAAGATATCGAAATTGGTGAACCTGGTGCTGCTGCTGCTGCTGCTGCTCTTTCGTTGTCTCCTTCGGTGAAGACGTTTCAAATTCTGATGAAATAAAATTAAATTTAAGTTTAGATTATTATAGGTATTACATAAAATACTAAGTTATAGTTTTGGTTAGTTAATTAACCATACTAGGTTCTACCATAAATTGTAGATAAAATTAATTATTATTGATTTATTACTGAGGTAATTTAAATGTCCATACCAGGAGCAGCTGTTGTAACATTGTCCGACGCTGAAGTTCCTGCTGTTACTTCTAAAGTATCTGTTGTTGTCGGTGTCGTCGTTGTCATTGCTGTTGGCTTTCGTTTGTTCGGTGGTGAAGAAGTTGGCGATGATGGAACCATGTTTGAAAAATATAAATCAAATCCTTCAGTATTGTAGTCTGTAGCCATTTCGGTCCAGTCAACCTATAAAAAATAATAAGAAATTAAGAAAATTGTTTAATTATTAAAAAAGAACGAAAAGATATTACCCAAATATATTATTGACTGCTGCACAACATTTGTAACCAGACTAAATTTGGTGCGCTTTGCGTTACATATATATTTAATTTACCTATTTAAATTTTATCCAGACTAAATTTGGTGTGATTTGGTTGTTAAAATTTATGATCAGTTATTAAAAGCATAGAACTAAACATTTGAAACCTAGCTAGACCAAATTTGGTGCGGTTACAAAAGCACAAACCTAAACAATTTCGAGCTACATTTCAGGATCAAACATTTAAAAACACCATTAACCAAATTTAATGTAAAGTTTACTTAAGCTTCCACGTCTTTAAAATAGAACACTAATTACTAAAAGTTAGATCAAATAAATATTTAATTAATAGCTTTGCGTTCCAGTTTTTAAATACACTCGTGAACAAAAATTAGCGAATATTTTTTCGTTATCACCATTACTGGAGCACAATTTTAAATTATCGCAATAAGCTTAAATACAAACTAATAGTATTCATCTGGGAGGCAGATATTATCTTTTGTATTTATTTTTTAACTTAGCAGATTTTGATTCTTAAAAAACATTTAAAAATATTCGCTTATTTTTGTTCACGAGTGTATTTCGGAACACCGTAAAACAACAACTACATCGTGTGTAAACTTTTACATCGTTAAAAATTAAAAAAAAACGATGACGCATTTAATAGAAATATTACCAAAACATGCGCTAAATAGTATAGAAATATTATTTTATGCAAAAAAATATTTAGAATTCCCAATTTTAGAGGTGTTTTTATGCGTGATAATTTGCCGAAAAAATTAGAAAAAAAGGATCAGGTGTTATTAATTTGGATAGTTTTAATGGACTTGGTACTCATTGGACTGCATATAAAAACATAAAAATAAAATTTATTATTTTGACAGTTTTGGTAATTTAAAACTCCCCTAGAAGTACAAAAGTATTTTAATTCAAATGTAGTTTGTACCATATTATATAATCATACTTCATATCAATCATAGGATTCAATAAATTGTGGCCATTTATGTTTAAAATTTTTAGTGGAAACTGTATAATATTTTTTGAATAAATACAAAAAAATTGTTTTATTTCTTTACAGAAAGTCATTTGAGTAGCATCAATTAAAAAACAATGTCTTATACGTTCATCTTGTCGGGTAGAGACTCTGTTTCAACTAAAATTTATCCACCAATATTACTTGAGGAAAACGAAAGTTATGTCTTGGGCTTAATTAATTTTGAAAGTTACAATACAATTCCAAATATTGATAAAACTAATAATTTATTTCATTACGATACTACAAAGAAAATTGAATTGCCTGAAGGTTCTTATCAGATTGAAGATATTGAAAATTATTTACAAAATTATTTGGAGCATATTGAGGTTCAGGATAGTAATAAAAATAATGTTTTTAAAAAAATGAGACAACAAGTTTGGCTACAAAACCTATTGTACTTCATATAAGAGCAAATCGTAATACATTAAAAACCGAAATAAAGTGTACGAAAAAATTGATTTTAGTCAAAAAATTCTATTGGTTCATTACTTGGATTTGGAAAGGTACACTTAGAAGCAAATAAAAAATATATTTTCGAAAATCCAGTTGACATATTCAAGGTTAATAGTATTTGTCTTGAATGTAATTTAGTTACTAATTCATATAATAATGGATAAGCTGTACACATAATTCACATGTTTTATCCTGCTACTCCGCCGGGTTATAAAATAATTGAAAAACCAACAAGTGTCATATATTTACCCATAAATACGAAATATATTGATGAAATAATAGTGTAATTAACAGATCAAGATGGAAATTTGATCAATTTTAGAAAAGAACTCGTAACGATATGACTACATTTGAAAAAAGTTCTTAAAAAAGAGGTATGGTGTTCTTCTATAACCATAATTCGTTTAATGTTCCAAGTGAAAGTGTTACTCAATCTAACTATATAAACAACAGTACTAAAAAAGTTGCAGCCATTTCAAGAAAACGCTTTAAACAATTAACACCGAAAAACAAAAATTTATTGAAAAAACTAGGTTTTAAATTAAAATCAAAAAGAAAAAAAATTAAACCAAAAAGAAAAATAAATAAACAGTTACGTTTGGCTCAATTTTTAATTAATTATTTTAGCAAGTAAAAAAGCATTTGGTTTTTATAAAGTGTAATTATAACTTGGTTTCAACTAAGAAAACTATATAACTATAACAATATCTTATATTATTAAGTTACATTTGAGTAATTTTATTAGGAATACAATTATAATAGATAATTAAATTAAAAGTTACAATTTAAGAAGTTCTATTAATTTGTTAACAATAGTTTAGTAATTAAAGTAGTTGATTGATTTTTTTTTAAAAATATTAATTGGTAATTTTTTGATTTTTAAATAAATTAAAAATACCATAAATAAATTTTAAGAGCAAAAACAATCAAAAATTAGATAGAAAAAATTACTGATTGCAATAAAATATTTGCTTAAAGTCAGTTAAGGCATGTGCCTTAATAAATTTACAACCCTTATAATTAAGAGTGTCCTTCCAACAATTGTGACAATGAAAATGTCCAGTTATATGTTTATGAAATTTAATTAGTTCAGGTTGTTCGTTGTAATTTTTTAATTTATCATATGCTACTGAGCTTTTGTAAAAATCATCCTCCCAACATTTTGTACATATTATAAAAATTGTATCTAATTATGGGGAGTGTAATAAATTCCCCTTATTGCAACAATGAAATTCTTTTGATTCTGCAAATAAATCTGGAAACACGTGTAAGTTTGCTTTGCGCCGATGCGCTAGTATATTCTGTTTTTGTATATGGATATTCTGGCAGCGATAAAATGAAGCGAAGTTGAAAGTAGTTTTTATTTTGTCGTAAAATTCTTAAACAACGTCTATTATCGTCCCCTGTTGTTGAACTTAAATCTAAAGGTTGCGCATGGTCGTACCTCTCTTCTTCAAGAGGTCTTTTCGGAAAATTTGCATAGATAGGTAGCTCATTCGTCGATGAAGACGTTGATGGTTGGGGTGATCTTGGGGGTGATCTTAAGGGTGATCTCCGGGGTGAAGAAGATATCGAAATTGGTGAACCTGGGTGCTGCTGCTGCTGCTGCTCTTTCGTTGTCTCCTTAAGTGAAGACGTTTCAAATTCTGATGAAATAAAATTAAATTTAAGTTTAGATTATTATAGGTATTACATAAAATACTAAGTTATAGTTTTGGTTAGTTAATTAACCATACTAGGTTCTACCATAAATTGTAGATAAAATTAATTATTATTGATTTATTACTGAGGTAATTTAAATGTCCATACTAGGAGCAGCTGTTGTAACATTGTCCGACGCTGAAGTTCCAGCTGTTACTTCTAAAGTATCTGTTGTTGTTGTCGTCGTTGTCATTGCTGTTGGCTTTCGTTTGTTCGGTGGTAAAGAAGTTGGCGATGATGGAACCATTTTTGAAAAATATAAATCAAATCCTTCAGTATTGTAGTCTGTAGCCATTTCGGTCCAGTCAACCTATAAAAAATAATAAGAAATTAAGAAAATTGTTTAATTATTAAAAAAGAACGAAAAGATATTACCCAAATATATTTTTGATTGCTACACAACATCTGTAGAAAAAAGGTAGTCAATTAAAATAAAACCAAAGAGGAAACAAGTAATTTAAGCAGAATACCCCCAGGGTAAAGTATCTGTATAAATATAATTAACAATTCTCTTATGATCAAAAGGATTAAGTGCGACTTTCTGTTGATTTACTGTAAAAACTTTATGATTTTTTGATTTAATAAGAAATTGATTAACATTGGTATTTTTTTTATTAAAAGGACATTGATAATAGTCTTCAAAGGTAATACTTTTTAATGCTGCTTTTGTAATTCCTTTGGCTTTTTTGTGACGCAATAATTATTAATAAAAGCAAAAATATCATTTTGATCAACACCTTGGCTTTTTAATTTTTCTACATCTTTTTGTAAAACTGAATCTGATTTTTAACTTTAATTGCATACATTTTTGAGCGGAGCCCAATATATTCGCTTATAATATTACCATTATTTTCATCTTTCATTATTCCTAAAACTTTTTTATTTTTTAATGAGAATTTTAAATATATTATTTTAATTATAATTGGAAGTATCAAATCGATTAATATCTGATTTTATGTGTTCGTATATATTTAAATTAAAAAATTGATAAATAAGTGAGTCCGTATTTGTGTATAATAATTTTGCATTTGAACCAAATTTATTTTTTATATAATTATAGTGAAAATTGTAAAGAATTGTTTTGGAAATATCTAAAATTGAAAACCCCACAGAAATTGGTTTATTCATTTTTACTTCTAAACGAGACATTTCAATAATAACCATGTTTTTTGAAAAAATATTACAACTGTGAAAATTGGGCTTTGAAATGTAATAATTTGCCCTGTATCGACCTGACCATTTAGTCACCAGTTTAACATCTTTGTGTTTTTTTACATTTTCAATAGTTTTTCCAAAAAAGCATTTATAATCATTTAAAAAAGCCTTATCAAAATCATTTGTACTTTCTGCCTTAGTCGCGTATTTAAATCTATATAATTTTTAGTCAGCAAGATTGGGAAAATTGTAAAACTTTATGTATTTTGGTTAATTTCAGCCCTAATTTTAGTGCTTGTTTTAAATTAAGATAATGAATTATATAGTTTTTTTTTATCAAAAAATGTTGTTAATAATTTCGGAAGTTTAGATGTTGACAGTGGTGGACATAAGTGTTCAGGACAAAGGGGTAAATCCTTGTGTGCTTCAAATAATTCTTTTGGATAATGAAGATCAACCTCAAAAATGTATCCAATTAAATTATCATCCGAAATATCTAATATGTTGTTACTATTAAAATCATCAGGATTAGCCCATTTAAATTTATTTTCCGGTAAAGGAAATGTCATAGCCGTAGCATAAAGACCATTAACATCAAAATACATTCAATCCGATACTTGTTCATTGGGATCGTAAAGATTGGCATATCGATTGGAACATTGAGAAATTCCACCTCTTATACCTCTTTGAATAAACATTAACATATCAATATCGGTTAAAAGCTCTAATTCAACTCCTTGAGAAACAACAATTTGATAAGTTAAACCTGGAAGGGTATAGGCCCATAATGGTTCCAAATTATAAGTTTAAAAACAGGTAGCTCGAAAATTTTTAAAAATATCAGCTAAAAGTAAAATATCGTTTTTTAGATATAATTCGGCATATTCTTGAAGGGTTTTTATATTAAATTTATTCCAAACTAAAAGAGCATGCTCGTAATCATTTTGTGAGATAGTTTCATTTCTAAGAGAACTGAAAAATAATTCCCTTTTAGGCAAAGAAGTTTCGTTTAATTTTGTCCAAGAATCAAGAAATTCATAGGGAAAAATTCCTTTACGTATTATTAAATTAAATTGTTCATCGTTCTCGCACATACTTCTTTGTAATATATTTTTTATTATTGGGTAAAATTGATGCCAATTGGTCAATACTGGATGCTAAAAATTTAAATGAATCCAAAAATCGAAAATAACCCTTTGTATTTAAAATATGCTTTGTAAATGATATATATTTTTCTTTGTTTACTGACAGTAAAGTTATTTTCCCTTCAATTTGAAGACTAAGGACTTTAATTAAAAAATGGCTATCATATCCAGACAAATTATGAAATAAAACGGGAATTAAACCATCATTTTTAAAATTAAGATTACAAGAATTATGAGCCGCACCTCGAAACAAACCCGTAAAATTTGAATGATCTTTAACTTTTTTATCTCCCGGTAAAAATAGTTTTCTACAAATATGACATTTGGTGGCTGCATTAAATTGTTTAATTTGTTCATTGGTTAATTTTTTCATAGGTACCATATTACGTAAAATAATATTAAATTTATTTGCAATAATTTGCAGTTCCTTAACAAACCAATTAATACAATCAGGACCAGTATATAATCGAAAAAAGATAATTCGTTATTGTATGAGCATTTGAAATAATAACCAATACTAAATGGTTCATGTTTTTGTAAAATTTTGCTGTTACCATTTATCAAGAAGTTATCAGAAGACTTAATTAAAATACTTTCTAAATCAGCATATATAACAAATGGAATTTTAAATTTAATATTAGTAAATTTTAAAATATTTTTTTCTTTAAGCGGTAATGTAATTTTGGTATTATTCAAATTTTGGCAAAGAATAAAATGTTTATCTAAACTATTTTTTGATTTAAAATTATTTAAACATCGTTCACAAAGCCATTTTTTATTTTTAGTATTATCCATTTGACCATGTACAAGACGAGATAGATCCGTAATCAAAACAAAATGAAATATTCTTTTTTCTTTAATTTTTAAATTTATATCCCCAATATCACTATCATCAGAACTATCACTGTCATTATTAAAATAATTTGGACACTGTACCATTAATAAATTAATACGAATTACAAACTTGTGCTTACCTAAATATACTGGCAATATTTGTAAATTATCTACACTAAAGACATTAATTGAAACATTGTTTAAAGTTTTAAATTTTAGTATATATTTTAATTGCATGGGAAATTCTATATTATCATATTTTAAAACTTCACTAAAATGTGGATACGATGAAGCACGATTAGGATTTTTTTATTTAAATTTAAATTATCATTATTTATTGGATAAAGGGCAGCTACGACTGACCACAAAAACAGTATTTATCATTATTTTGAATATTAAGAACTCCCTTAGATTAAAAGTCCACATAAGTTGAAAGACCCCCTTGAATTGGTGTAAATTTGTTAATATTTACCTTTAAATGTAAAATTTTATATAAAGCATAGCCCGAATCTCGTTCCTGAAATTCTTCTAATTTTTTTAAAATTCTATCAATAACATTTTCGGTATACCAATTTTTTAAATTAACAGTTCTATCTATAAGTTCATTTTTAGTTGAGAAGTGTTTAATATCTGTTTCCAAATTTTGTGGTTTTACAAATATTGCCGAAAAAATAACATTTACCTTTAACATTGAATTTTTAAGTTCAATTTTAATTTTATTCTTGAAACTCTTTAAGGCTTTGATTAAAAAAAATTTTGGATCTTTAAAGTTTAAATTTGATATAATACCAGTTCGGATGCGTCCCTTAAAACAAGATTCAACATCTTGCCAGACTAAATTTTTTGTTTTATTGCGATAGATATTAGATTTACTAAAAATTTGACGTTTTTTATTTTTTAGAGTTGCTTTGTAATGTTTTAAAATGGCCAAATTTGATTTAATATGTGCTAAATAACTTATACATTTTATCTTATTTTTTTGACATAATTTTACAATTTTTATTGTTTTATTTAAATAATTTAACCAAAAGAAAAAATCCTCTTTAGTTTTAATTAATCGACATACCTGTTCTAACTTCTGAGCAATAATTCTTAGCAGATTATCAATAGGATGACCTGAGCTCATACTTGGTATTTGTTGAAGGTCTCACACACAAACACAATATAGCTGACAACAAAAACACTGCTAAAACAAGAATGTTGTTGTTAGGTTACTGTTACAGTCAAAATTAAAATAATACTTGACTACGCTCTGCGTTTTATAGGTATTTAAAGAAAACTTAAATTGTTTATTTGATACCAGACCAGACTAAATTTGGTGCGCTTTGCGTTACATATATATTTAATTTGCCTATTTAAATTTTATCCAGACTAAATTTGGTGTGATTTGGTTGTTAAAATTTATGATCAGTTATTAAAAGCATAGAACTAAACATTTGAAACCTAGCTAGACCAAATTTGGTGCGGTTACAAAAAGCACAAACCTAAACAATTTCGAGCTACATTTCAGGATCAAACATTTAAAAACACCATTAACCAAATTTAATGTAAAGTTTACTTAAGCTTCCACGTCTTTAAAATAGAACACTAATTACTAAAAGTTAGATCAAATAAATATTTAATTAATAGCTTTGCGTTCCAGTTTTTAAATACACTCGTGAACAAAAATTAGCGAATATTTTTTCGTTATCACCATTACTGGAGCACAATTTTAAATTATCGCAATAAGCTTAAATACAAACTAATAGTATTCATCTGGGAGGCAGATATTATCTTTTGTATTTATTTTTTAACTTAGCAGATTTTGATTCTTAAAAAACATTTAAAAAATATTCGCTTATTTTTGTCCACGAGTGTATTTCGGAACACCGTAAAACAACAACTACATCGTGTGTAAACTTTTACATCGTTAAAAATTAAAAAAAACGATGACGCATTTAATAGAAATATTACCAAAACATGCGCTAAATAGTATAGAAATATTATTTTATGAAAAAAATATTTAGAATTCCCAATTTTAGAGGTGTTTTTATGCGTGATAATTTGCCGAAAAAAATTAGAAAAAAGGTTCAGGTGTTATTAATTTGGATAGTTTTAATGGACTTGGTACTCATTGGACTGCATATAAAAAACATAAAAATAAAATTTATTATTTTGACAGTTTTGGTAATTTAAAACTCCCCTAGAAGTACAAAAGTATTTTAATTCAAATGTAGTTTGTACCATATTATATAATCATACTTCATATCAATCACAGGATTCAATAAATTGTGGCCATTTATGTTTAAAATTTTTAGTGGAAACTGTATAATATTTTTTGAATAAATACAAAAAAATTGTTTTATTTCTTTACAGAAAGTCATTTGAGTAGCATCAATTAAAAAAACAATGTCTTATACGTTCATCTTGTCGGGTAGAGACTCTGTTTCAACTAAAATTTATCCACCAATATTACTTGAGGAAAACGAAAGTTATGTCTTGGGCTTAATTAATTTTGAAAGTTACAATACAATTCCAAATATTGATAAAACTAATAATTTATTTCATTACGATACTACAAAGAAAATTGAATTTGCCTGAAGGTTCTTATCAGATTGAAGATATTGAAAATTATTTACAAAATTATTTGGAGCATATTGAGGTTCAGGATAGTAATAAAAATAATGTTTTTAAAAAAATGAGACAACAAGTTTGGCTACAAAACCTATTGTACTTCATATAAGAGCAAATCGTAATACATTAAAAACCGAAATAAAGTGTACGAAAAAATTGATTTTAGTCAAAAAAATTCTATTGGTTCATTACTTGGATTTGGAAAGGTACACTTAGAAGCAAATAAAAATATATTTTCGAAAATCCAGTTGACATATTCAAGGTTAATAGTATTTGTCTTGAATGTAATTTAGTTACTAATTCATATAATAATGGATAAGCTGTACACATAATTCACATGTTTTATCCTGCTACTCCGCCGGGTTATAAAATAATTGAAAAACCAACAAGTGTCATATATTTACCCATAAATACGAAATATATTGATGAAATAATAGTGTAATTAACAGATCAAGATGGAAATTTGATCAATTTTAGAAAAGAACTCGTAACGATATGACTACATTTGAAAAAAGTTCTTAAAAAAGAGGTATGGTGTTCTTCTATAACCATAATTCGTTTAATGTTCCAAGTGAAAGTGTTACTCAATCTAACTATATAAACAACAGTACTAAAAAAGTTGCAGCCATTTCAAGAAAACGCTTTAAACAATTAACACCGAAAAACAAAAATTTATTGAAAAAACTAGGTTTTAAATTAAAATCAAAAAGAAAAAAATTAAACCAAAAAGAAAAATAAATAAACAGTTACGTTTGGCTCAATTTTTAATTAATTATTTTAGCAAGTAAAAAAGCATTTGGTTTTTTATAAAGTGTAATTATAACTTGGTTTCAACTAATTTTATTAGGAATACAATTATAATAGATAATTAAATTAAAAGTTACAATTTAAGAAGTTCTATTAATTTGTTAACAATAGTTTAGTAATTAAAGTAGTTGATTGATTTTTTCTTAAAAAATATTAATTGGTAATTTTTTGATTTTTAAATAAATTAAAAATACCATAAAGAAATTTTAAGAGCAAAATACAATCAAAAATTAGATAGAAAAAATTACTGATTGCAATAAAATATTTGCTTAAAGTCAGTTAAGGCATGTGCCTTAATAAATTTACAACCCTTATAATTAAGAGTGTCCTTCCAACAATTGTGACAATGAAAATGTCCAGTTATATGTTTATGAAATTTAATTAGTTCAGGTTGTTCGTTGTAATTTTTTAATTTATCATATGCTACTGAGCCTTTGTAAAAATCATCCTCCCAACATTTTGTACATATTATAAAAATTGTATCTAATTGTGGGGAGTGTAATAAATACCCCTTATTGCAACAATGAAATTCTTTTGATTCTGCAAATAAATCTGGAAACATTATTTTAAAATCTTTTCGCGCTAAAATGCGTGTAAGTTTGCTTTGCGCCGATGCGCTAGTATATTCTGTTTTTGTATATGGATATTCTGGCAGCGATAAAATGAAGCGAAGTTGTAAGTAGTTTTTATTTTGTCGTAAAATTCTTAAACAACGTCTATTATCGTCCCCTGTTGTTGAACTTAAATCTAAAGGTTGCGCATGGTCGTACCTCTCTTCTTCAAGAGGTCTTTTCGGAAAATCTGCATAGATGGGTAGCTCATTCGTCGATGAAGACGTTGATGGTTGGGGTGATCTTGGGGGTGATCTTAAGGGTGATCTCCGGGGTGAAGAAGAAGATATCGAAATTGGTGAACCTGGGTGCTGCTGCTGCTGCTGCTCTTTCGTTGTCTCCTTCAGTGAAGACGTTTCAAATTCTGATGAAATAAAATTAAATTTAAGTTTAGATTATTATAGGTATTACATAAAATACTAAGTTATAGTTTTGGTTAGTTAATTAACCATACTAGGTTCTACCATAAATTGTAGATAAAATTAATTATTATTGATTTATTACTGAGGTAATTTAAATGTCCATACCAGGAGCAGCTGTTGTAACATTGTCCGACGCTGAAGTTCCTGCTGTTACTTCTAAAGTATCTGTTGTTGTCGGTGTCGTCGTTGTCATTGCTGTTGGCTTTCGTTTGTTCGGTGGTGAAGAAGTTGGCGATGATGGAACCATGTTTGAAAAATATAAATCAAATCCTTCAGTATTGTAGTCTGTAGCCATTTCGGTCCAGTCAACCTATAAAAAATAATAAGAAATTAAGAAAATTGTTTAATTATTAAAAAAGAACGAAAAGATATTACCCAAATATATTATTGACTGCTGCACAACATTTGTAGAAAAAAGGTAGTCAATTAAAATAAAACCAAAGAGGAAACAAGTAATTTAAGCAGAATACCCCCAGGGTAAAGTATCTGTATAAATATAATTAACAATTCTCTTATCATCAAAAGGATTAAGTGCGACTTTCTGTTGATTTACTGTAAAAACTTTATGATTTTTTGATTTAATAAGAAATTGATTAACATTGGTATTTTTTTAATTAAAAGGACATTGATAATAGTCTTCAAAGGTAATACTTTTTAATGCTGCTTTTGTAATTCCTTTGGCTTTTTTGTGACGCAATAATTATTAATAAAAGCAAAAATATCATTTTGATCAACACCTTGGCTTTTTAATTTTTCTACATCTTTTTGTAAATCTGAATCTGATTTTATAACTTTAATTGCATACATTTTTGAGCGGAGCCCAATAAATTCGCTCATAATATTACCATTATTTTCATCTTTCATTATTCCTAAAACTTTTTTATTTTTTAATGGAATTTTAAATATATTATTTTGATTATAATTGGAAGTATCAAATCGATTAATATCTGATTTTATGTGTTCGTATATATGTAAATTAAAAAATTGATAAATAAGTGAGTCCGTATCTGTGTATAATAATTTTGCATTTGAACCAAATTTATTTTTTATATAATTATAGTGAAAATTCGTAAAGAATTGTTTTGGAAATATCTAAAATTGAAAACCCCACAGAAATTGGTTTATTCATTTTTACTTCTAAACGAGACATTTCAATAATAACCATGTTTTTTGAAAAAATATTACAACTGTGAAAATTGGGCTTTGAAATGTAATAATTTGCCCCGTATCGACCTGACCATTTAGTCACCAGTTTAACTATCTTTGTGTTTTTTTACATTTTCAATAGTTTTTCCAAAAAAGCATTTATAATCATTTTAAAAAAGCCTTATCAAAATCATTTGTACTTTCTTGCCTTAGTCGCGTATTTAAATCTATATAATTTTTTAGCCAGCAAGAATGGGAAAATTGTAAAACTTTATGTATTTTGGTTAATTTCAGCCCTAATTTTAGTGCTTGTTTTAAATTAAGATAATGAATTATATAGTTTTTTTTTATCAAAAAATGTTATTAATAATTTCGGAAGTTTAGATGTTGACAGTGGTGGACATAAGTGTTCAGGACAAAAGGGTAAATCCTTGTGTGCTTCAAATAATTCTTTTGGATAATGAAGATCAACCTCAAAAATGTATCCAATTAAATTATTATCCGAAATATCTAATATGTTGTTACTATTAAAATAATTAGGATTAGCCCATTTAAATTTATTTTCCGGTAAAGGAAATGTCATAGCCGTAGCATAAAGACCATTAACATCAAAATACATTCAATCCGATACTTGTTCATTGGGATCGTAAAGATTGGCATATCGATTGGAACATTGAGAAATTCCACCTCTTATACCTCTTTGAATAAACATTAACATATCAATATCGGTTAAAAGCTCTAATTCAACTCCTTGAGAAAGAACAATTTGATAAGTTAAACCTGGAAGGGTATAGGCCCATAATGGTTCCAAATTATAAGTTTAAAAACAGGTAGCTCGAAAATTTTTAAAAATATCAGCTAAAAGTAAAATATCGTTTTTTAGATATAATTCGGCATATTCTTGAAGGGTTTTTATATTAAATTTATTCCAAACTAAAAGAGCATGCTCGTAATCATTTTGTGAGATAGTTTCATTTCTAAGAGAACTGAAAAATAATTCCCTTTTAGGCAAAGAAGTTTCGTTTAATTTTGTCCAAGAATCAAGAAATTCATAGGGAAAAATTCCTTTACGTATTAATATTTATTTATTTATTTTATTTATTTATTTATTTAACAATTTAAAAGTTACAATGATTTTATTTATTTATAAAAAATGTTTCTTACTTAAAATACATTTTCTTTTTTTTAACATTGAAGCCTAGATATTGAAATATCTGTTTGCTTCCATGAAAACATATAAACCTTATAGTAAATGTCTTGTATCTTTTGTTTCATTAACAATAATAATAAACTTTAAAAAATCAACCAAAGGTAAAAATAAACTTATAACCTAAAAATAAATAATAAATCAAATCTTATATGACTAAAAAACAAAAACAAAAATCAACAAATATACAGAGCAATACTCTGCAGAAAACATCTCACTACACAGAAAAAGAAGAAAATAACCCTGAAGATTACAACAGTTAAACTCACCAAATTTGTCTGCAAAAAGCTTCGCGATTTTTAAATATATACAATCTGCTCTTTTTTGTAAAGATGTCATTCCTTGTTATTCTCTTTATAAACTGTGGTAAAAGATTATAGACTTTAGGGGCTAAGTATGTGGCATGTCTCATATTTATGGTTCTATGATTTGGGGGTAAAGTCAAATGACTATTTACATTTTGTCTTGTTGAATAAGCATGGCTTATGTGATTTTGCCAGACTTTGTTCTGGTGAATCAATTTGCACAGTGACTGGATGTAAAGCACATCCAGATCATTAACATTCTCACTATATAACAAATGAGTGGGGTAAAGTCTATCTCTTTTGTATGACACTTTTAAGATATAATTTTGAACTATACGTAACGGTTGTAGGTTAGTTTTATAAGTTCCCCCCACACAGTGAGACCATATCTTATTAAAGATTCCACCAATGATTTGTATACCTGTACAACCAATCTAGCACTGAGGAATTCTCTTATAATATAAAACTTATGTATCAGTTTCCTTATTTTAGTGGTAAGATATTCTACATGCGCAGTCCACTTTAGATGTTGATCCAAGACAACCCCTAAGTACTTCACCTGTTTGACTCCTTTAATTTTAAAGTTCGTGATGTCATCACTGAAGTTAATTTCGTTAAATGTGGGTCTATTTGTGTTTGTTATTGAAAAAGCGATATAATTGGTTTTAGTTTCATTAAGTGACAATTTGAATGTTTCAAGCCAATTTTTAACTTTTTTGAATCCACGTATCGCAATTTCTCTGACTTCCTCCCAGGAATGTCCAGAAAAAACAAGTGCTGTATCATCGGCATATGATATGATCCTACCGTCAATTTGTAGCTGAAGTAATGAGTTTATATATGTTATAAAAAGTAACGGTCCTAAGATTGTCCCTTGTGGAACACCTATCTTTATTTTTGTTTTTTCACTAATTGTGTTATTTATTTTAACGAATTGGTCCCTATCCTCCAAATAGCTTTTAAAAACTTGCTGTGCAACACCTCTTACCCCATACAACTCCAGAACCTCAATAAGCTTTACATGTGGTACTGTGTCAAATGCTTTTGAGAGGTCAATAAATATTGCAATACTTTTTTGTTATTGTTAAGGCTCTTGACTACTTCCGAGGTTAAGGAGTGCATGGCATCCGAGGTACTGCAATCCTCCAGAAAACCAAACTGAAATTGAGATAAGACACTAAAAGCTTTATAGAACTGTATTAACCTATCTTTAAGAATTTTTTCAAAAATTTTTGCAAAATTGTTTATTAGGCTGATTGGTCGATAATTTTTAATTTCACTCTTAGATCCTGACTTATGTATAGGCACAATTACTGACTGCTTAAAATGAGAGGGGACTTTACCAGTTTTAAAAATTAAATTTATAATATGACGTAAAGGTGATATAATTTCTAAATGTATCATTTTGATTAGTTTTGTTGTTACTCCATCTTTACCAGGGGCACAATCATTTTTTAAGGATGCAATTTGTTTTATAAGTTCTACTTCACTTACCGGTCTTAGATACATAGAGGCTTGATTACTAAATTTTATCTTATAAGAAACATCAGGAACCTTAATTTTTTTATCCATTTCCACTCCAACGTTCGCAAAATAATCGTTACAGAAATTCGCCATCTCTAAATTGCTTTCAAATTTTTTGTTATTCTTATCACATATAATTAATTGATTGGTCCTATTTTTTCCGTTTTCATTTGTAGCATCTTTTATTATTTTATACATTTTTTTTATATCATTTTTACTCTCCTGTATTTTATCTTTGTAAAAATTAAATTTTCGCAATTTTATAAGTTTATTTAAATGGTTTCTGTACTCTTTATATTCCTGCTGTAATGCAGGGGTAAAATTATTGGTTAACCTTTTTTTTAATTTATCTCGGTGCTTAATGGAAATTATCAAACCATTTGTTATCCACGGTTTTATTTTTTTATGCTTTTTTACCTTTAATCTCCGCTTTTCTGAGGATTCTATTATAATATTCTGAAATTGAAGCACAAACATATTCATGGCCTCATCTGCATCATTACAGTCTAAAACCCTGCCCCAGTTATGGACAGAAAGTTTTTGCCTAACAAGGTTATAATCCAAAACATCAAAGGAGACCGATGATGTGTTTGCCACATTCTGATGTCTTTTTTCATTTAAGTGTATATATAAAATTAGCGGTAGGTGATCAGTCGTGTCACTATCTAATTTAAAAGATCTAATATTTAATTTATTTACACGCAGTTTATTTCTAACAAACATATGATCAATACAGGTAGATGTTTCAGCAGTTATACGAGTTGGTGACCTGATGTACGCTTCAAAACCATGCTGACCCAACAAAGACAAATATTCATTAACAACAGCACTCCCTTTATTTAATATATTAATATTAATATCCCCTGTAAAAATTTCCATATTTTTTGTAAGTTTATTTTCAAAATATATCTTTAGGTCTTCCAAGAATTGTATTTCAGAAATTGGAGGGGGCTTGTATACTGCTGTAATTCCAAAAGAAATGCCACTTACTACTAAATTAATTTTACTTACCGAACATTTACTTAATTCAAATTTGATATGATGGACATCAAAATCGAGACACGACCTAACCAATACCACAATTCCGTCGTTTCTGTTGTAATCTCCATTATTATAATAAGTACTATAGCCAGAAATTTGATAAGTTTCATCCCCCAATTGGAAACATTCACTAAGGATTATCACATCACATGTTCTAAGATCGTATTGTTCATACAAAAGTAAAAATTGTCAAAATTTTTTCTAATACTCCGAATATTCAAATGGAAGATATTTAAAAGTTTATTGTCTTGTGTTGTTTCTTGCCTAAATTGTACCTCATTCACAAGCTTCCCATCCAGGTCCTCCCCAGACAATTCCAGTTCATTCAATAGAATATCTTCATTTGGTGTGAAAAAGATGACTTATTTTAAGTAAACTTATTTTTATTAATATGTTAATGTTCTGAGAATGTTCGAGACGACCCTGGTGGAAATGGCCATGGAAATAACCATGGTGGACCAAACACCCAAAAATTAAGGTATTGTATTTCCTTAAAATTTTTAGTTTCATCATTCTTGGTAAAGTTATTACTTTAGCCATAATTAATTTTATGCTTTGCTATCTCTAACTGGTGTTTGTATGTTGGGCAATTTGGGTCATTGGCTTTGTGTTGAAGATTATAGGCAGTCTTGTTTCTAATGTTGCTCCTTTCACAGTTTTTGCATTTAATTTCTTGGCTCTGACAGTCTTTCGTATCATGCTCTCCAGAACACTTTGCACAAGACTCTATGTTTTTACATTCATTGGCTTTATGGTAAAACTGCTGGCACTTATAACACTTTAGAACACTGACTTCTTCGTACACTGGAACTCTGTTCCAGCCAATACATATTTTTTTATTCTCATCAATTTATGAAATAAATTTGGTGAGCACTCTGCATATGCCGTCCTTGAGTGTTTTGTTGCTATTATTCGAATAAATGTTATTTTAAAATAATCATCCTTCTCTATAACTGAGTTCTGCTTCTTAATTTTGTCCTCCATCTCCTCTATTGAGTAGTCCTCTGTTATATTGGGAATCTTTATTCTCGGGTTTCTTAAACCTGCCTCCAAGATTTCATATTTTCCCCCAAGAGCTTTACTTGTGGCCAACTTCATTTTTTCAACATCCTTAATTGATGCACATTTTACAATAATCTTGCCATTATCTAGCTCTTTTTTAGCTTTTATACCTATTCCCAAATCTGATGGTTTTATTTTATTTTCTAAATCTAATTTCGTGGTATTAACGTTTTGGGTTTTCTTTGGTTTTATTATAATACTTGGTACATTTGCATTCACCGTATTTGTTTTTGAAGTGCTTTGGGTTGCCATAGCATATGTTGAATGTGCATTTGTTTGATTTATTCTATCCTCTATTCTACTCAGCCTTTCATTTAACTTATCAAACTCAAATTGTTTTCTCCATAAGTTCTTAAATATTTTTTACAATTTTCACACAGCCACGTTACAATATCTTTCATCGCCTCTATTTTACTTATTTGTGTTTTACTGAGATTCACACACCCAGCGTGATACCACGATCGACAAATACCCTCGCAAAAAATTGAACAGCAATCTCCCTCATCTACAGTTTTTTACAGTGTTTACATACAGCGTTATCTTCCGATTCGGATTCGTCACTTGAATCCGTGCTTGCATCCTTTGACTTTGACGACGAGTTCGTCATCTTGGCAACACTGTTTGTTCAGTACATTTGTTTTGTATGTGACTGACGTGAAGAAAACTATTTGGGAGCTGGAGAATTTTTCACTGCAATTTTTCAATTTTAAGTCGTTACTTTGAAAAATTTTATATTTTCTTTCTGCCGACCGTAAACCACACAGAATATACTATTCATAAGACACAATAATGCTTTATAATTCTTTATAAACACTTTGATTTTGTTAAAAACTTCGGAGAGTTTAAACACGAGACTATCAACGTTTACAGCGTTGCCAATCGTTCTCTGCACATACTTCTTGTAATATATTTTTATTATTAGGTAAAAATTGATTGCCAATTGGTCAATACTGGATGCTAAACATTTAAATGAATCCACAAATCAAAAATAAACTCTTTGTATTTAAAATATGCTTTGTAAATGATATATATTTTTCTTTGTTTACTGACAGTAAAGTTATTTTCCCTTCAATTTGAAGACTAAGGACTTTAATTAAAAAATGGCTATCATATCCAGACAAATTATGAAATAAAACGGGAATTAAACCATCATTTTTAAAATTAAGATTACAAGAATTATGAGCCGCACCTCGAAACAAACCCGTAAAATTTGAATGATCTTTAACTTTTTTATCTCCCGGTAAAAATAGTTTTCTACAAATATGACATTTGGTGGCTGCATTAAATTGTTTAATTTGTTCATTGGTTAATTTTTTCATAGGTACCATATTACGTAAAATAATATTAAATTTATTTGCAATAATTTGCAGTTCCTTAACAAACCAATTAATACAATCAGGACCAGTATATAATCGAAAAAAGATAATTCGTTATTGTATGAGCATTTGAAATAATAACCAATACTAAATGGTTCATGTTTTTGTAAAATTTTGCTGTTACCATTTATCAAGAAGTTATCAGAAGACTTAATTAAAATACTTTCTAAATCAGCATATATAACAAATGGAATTTTAAATTTAATATTAGTAAATTTTAAAATATTTTTTTCTTTAAGCGGTAATGTAATTTTGGTATTATTCAAATTTTGGCAAAGAATAAAATGTTTATCTAAACTATTTTTTGATTTAAAATTATTTAAACATCGTTCACAAAGCCATTTTTTATTTTTAGTATTATCCATTTGACCATGTACAAGACGAGATAGATCCGTAATCAAAACAAAATGAAATATTCTTTTTTCTTTAATTTTTAAATTTATATCCCCAATATCACTATCATCAGAACTATCACTGTCATTATTAAAATAATTTGGACACTGTACCATTAATAAATTAATACGAATTACAAACTTGTGCTTACCTAAATATACTGGCAATATTTGTAAATTATCTACACTAAAGACATTAATTGAAACATTGTTTAAAGTTTTAAATTTTAGTATATATTTTAATTGCATGGGAAATTCTATATTATCATATTTTAAAACTTCACTAAAATGTGGATACGATGAAGCACGATTAGGATTTTTTTATTTAAATTTAAATTATCATTATTTATTGGATAAAGGGCAGCTACGACTGACCACAAAAACAGTATTTATCATTATTTTGAATATTAAGAACTCCCTTAGATTAAAAGTCCACATAAGTTGAAAGACCCCTTGAATTGGTGTAAATTTGTTAATATTTACCTTTAAATGTAAAATTTTATATAAAGCATAGCCCGAATCTCGTTCCTGAAATTCTTCTAATTTTTTTAAAATTCTATCAATAACATTTTCGGTATACCAAATTTTTAAATTAACAGTTCTATCTATAAGTTCATTTTTAGTTGAGAAGTGTTTAATATCTGTTTCCAAATTTTGTGGTTTTACAAATATTGCCGAAAAATAACATTTACCTTTAACATTGAATTTTTAAGTTCAATTTTAATTTTATTCTTGAAACTCTTTAAGGCTTTGATTAAAAAAATTTTGGATCTTTAAAGTTTAAATTTGATATAATACCAGTTCGGATGCGTCCCTTAAAACAAGATTCAACATCTTGCCAGACTAAATTTTTGTTTTATTGCGATAGATATTAGATTTACTAAAAATTTGACGTTTTTTATTTTTTAGAGTTGCTTTGTAATGTTTTAAAATGGCCAAATTTGATTTAATATGTGCTAAATAACTTATACATTTTATCTTATTTTTTGACATAATTTTACAATTTTTATTGTTTTATTTAAATAATTTAACCAAAGAAAAAAATCCTCTTTAGTTTTAATTAATCGACATACCTGTTCTAACTTCTGGGCAATAATTCTTAGCAGATTATCAATAGGATGACCTGAGCTCATACTTGGTATTTGTTGAAGGTCTCACACACAAACACAATATAGCTGACAACAAAAACACTGCTAAAACAAGAATGTTGTTGTTAGGTTACTGTTACAGTCAATAACATTTTCGGTATACCAATTTTTTAAATTAACAGTTCTATCTATAAGTTCATTTTTAGTTGAGAAGTGTTTAATATCTGTTTCCAAATTTTGTGGTTTTACAAATATTGCCGAAAAATAACATTTACCTTTAACATTGAATTTTTAAGTTCAATTTTAATTTTATACTTGAAACTCTTTAAGGCTTTGATTAAAAAAATTTTGGATCTTTAAAGTTTAAATTTGATATAATACCAGTTCGGATGCGTCCCTTAAAACAAGATTCAACATCTTGCCAGACTAAATTTTTGTTTTATTGCGATAGATATTAGATTTACTAAAAATTTGACGTTTTTATTTTTTAGAGTTGCTTTGTAATGTTTTTAAAATGGCCAAATTTGATTTAATATGTGCTAAATAACTTATACATTTTATCTTATTTTTTTGACATAATTTTACAATTTTTATTGTTTTATTTAAATAATTTAACCAAAAGAAAAAATCCTCTTTAGTTTTAATTAATCGACATACCTGTTCTAACTTCTGAGCAATAATTCTTAGCAGATTATCAATAGGATGACCTGAGCTCATACTTGGTATTTGTTGAAGGTCTCACACACAAACACAATATAGCTGACAACAAAAACACTGCTAAAACAAGAATATTGTTGTTAGGTTACTGTTACAGTCAAAATTAAAATAATACTTGACTACGCTCTGCGTTTTATAGGTATTTAAAGAAAACTTAAATTGTTTATTTGATACCAGACCAGACTAAATTTGGTGCGCTTTGCGTTACATATATATTTAATTTACCTATTTAAATTTTATCCAGACTAAATTTGGTGTGATTTGGTTGTTAAAATTTATGATCAGTTATTAAAAGCATAGAACTAAACATTTGAAACCTAGCTAGACCAAATTTGGTGCGGTTACAAAAGCACAAACCTAAACAATTTCGAGCTACATTTCAGGATCAAACATTTAAAAACACCATTAACCAAATTTAATGTAAAGTTTACTTAAGCTTCCACGTCTTTAAAATAGAACACTAATTACTAAAAGTTAGATCAAATAAATATTTAATTAATAGCTTTGCGTTCCAGTTTTTAAATACACTCGTGAACAAAAATTAGCGAATATTTTTTCGTTATCACCATTACTGGAGCACAATTTTAAATTATCGCAATAAGCTTAAATACAAACTAATAGTATTCATCTGGGAGGCAGATATTATCTTTTGTATTTATTTTTTAACTTAGCAGATTTTGATTCTTAAAAAACATTTAAAAATATTCGCTTATTTTTGTTCACGAGTGTATTTCGGAACACCGTAAAACAACAACTACATCGTGTGTAAACTTTTACATCGTTAAAAATAAAAAAAAACGATGACGCATTTAATAGAAATATTACCAAAACATGCGCTAAATAGTATAGAAATATTATTTTATGCAAAAAAATATTTAGAATTCCCAATTTTAGAGGTGTTTTTATGCGTGATAATTTGCCGAAAAAATTAGAAAAAAGGATCAGGTGTTATTAATTTGGATAGTTTTAATGGACTTGGTACTCATTGGACTGCATATAAAAACATAAAAATAAAATTTATTATTTTGACAGTTTTGGTAATTTAAAACTCCCCTAGAAGTACAAAAGTATTTTAATTCAAATGTAGTTTGTACCATATTATATAATCATACTTCATATCAATCATAGGATTCAATAAATTGTGGCCATTTATGTTTAAAATTTTTAGTGGAAACTGTATAATATTTTTTGAATAAATACAAAAAAAATTGTTTTATTTCTTTACAGAAAGTCATTTGAGTAGCATCAATTAAAAAACAATGTCTTATACGTTCATCTTGTCGGGTAGAGACTCTGTTTCAACTAAAATTTATCCACCAATATTACTTGAGGAAAACAAAAGTTATGTCTTGGGCTTAATTAATTTTGAAAGTTACAATACAATTCCAAATATTGATAAAACTAATAATTTATTTCATTACGATACTACAAAGAAAATTGAATTTGCCTGAAGGTTCTTATCAGATTGAAGATATTGAAAATTATTTACAAAATTATTTGGAGCATATTGAGGTTCAGGATAGTAATAAAAATAATGTTTTTAAAAAAATGAGACAACAAGTTTGGCTACAAAACCTATTGTACTTCATATAAGAGCAAATCGTAATACATTAAAAACCGAAATAAAGTGTACGAAAAAATTGATTTTAGTCAAAAAAATTCTATTGGTTCATTACTTGGATTTGGAAAGGTACACTTAGAAGCAAATAAAAAATATATTTTCGAAAATCCAGTTGACATATTCAAGGTTAATAGTATTTGTCTTGAATGTAATTTAGTTACAGGTAGGAATGAGAGTTCTGTAGGATGGTCATTAACTGACCACTGACCATCCTACAGAACTCCCATTAGGTTTCCAAGAATACCAAGCACACCTGTTAAGCAGATGTTCTAAGAAGGATGTCTGGAATACATCCGGTGGGATTTCTAAAAATAGATTTCTAGGAAAATACAGGTTAATGACCAGCTGTCACAAAAAACAAAAAATTTGGGATTCCTGTGTTTGCATCATACATCCCAACTCCTGTGCATACCACATAAGACTAATCAAATTTTTCGCACGCTGTGGGAGATCTCTTTACCATTCTAAAAATAGAACTACACACGTGTTAAACAAATGTTCTAAAAATAACGTTGGGCCCTTGGTAACCGTTCTATAAATAGATATACCTATACACGTGTTGTGCAACTGTTCTTAGAAAGACGTCTGGAAAACATCTGGTGTCTTTTTACACGTCTAGACAGCATCCGGTATACAGAGTAATGATCTAAAAAATGGCAAAAAATAGATGTGGAGAGGGGGATAGGTCTATATATTTCATTTTGCATTAGTCCATTTAGTTTGAATTGTTTTTTCGAAGTATAAAAATGTATAGTACTCTTACTCACACTGAAAATTGTTACTATGTACCAGACACAAATAATGGTGTTCCAACGAAGAGAGGAAGACCTAAGATACTTGCCTCGAGGACATTTTATTTGAATAATTCATGTTCAAAGTTTTTGAGTGTTGGACTAAATTTGAGTGATTTTAACCCAGTGCTGGTCCTTGGAGGTCAAAATGGCTTTGCTGTAGAATTCAATGAAGCTGAATGGAAGATGCTATTAGAATACCAAGGAGTAATAGCCAACTTTTTTACTCCTCTTCAACTGATAAGGCACCAATTGCATTTGGAAATCATACAGTGCATTTTGAAAATATTAATCAAAATTTGACCATAAAAATTGGATGCAACAATGGTAATTATATTTATCTTGCTCGAGAAACTGCAGATAAACTATGGGATATCAGCGATCTTTTGGAATACAGAATCGAAATGCTTAAAAAACAAGAATTTCGAAAGTATCTAAACATATACAAGTCCAGTTTATTATGTGCTAGCAACATATTAACAAGTGTTTATAATATTCTCAACCCAAACCATAATACGAATAGTGAAAACGTTTGTGTTTTGTTGGAGTTTTTGAGACTATATCCTGAAGAGCTGCAGAAAATACTTCTTAATGATGACCAGAAAATACTATGAAGAAAACTGTCAATTTCAATCCCCACGTTGAGGTGCATCTATTAGTGCAGTGGAATTTTGCATATAGACAAGCTCGCAAAAGTGACTTTCATTTCGTATATGCAGATAGAATTAGATTTGAGCAACGAATTGCCCAAATGGAATGTGTTATGTGCAAAATTTTATGTAAAGAACACAGAGCTAGAATTTACAATGATAGATTTAATGTAACCTAATTTGAATTATCATTAACATAATTAATTAGTTTCAGAGTAGGAAAAAAATAAAAATACATAACATGTGAATTGACTTTTATTAAAAATATTTTTTATTATTACAATAGATTATTTTTTTCGATCCATGAATTATGACTTTTATCCATTCCAAGCCATTTTACAAAAACTTTATTTCCTCTTTTTCTTATAACTTTTTCAACCAAGAAAACATCAGGATGCTTAACTTTTTGCAATTCTGGTTCATAGAAACCCCCTGAATTTCAGATTTTTGTTCATCTTCAATAATGTATGTTCTTGGGTTAGTTAATTGGACTGTTTTCACACGAAAAATTTCATTTGACCAGCTAGGATTATAGCTTTTAGTGAATGCCTGCCTCTGCTTGCTGACACGAACGTAGTCTCCAACATCAAACTTTGGGGGTTTTGGGTCTACAGCCTTTATATTAGTAAAAAATGACTTCAAAATGATCTTTTCATTATTTTTGTTCACTTGGCTTGGTTTTAAACCAATTGTAGAATGTTTTGTGTTGTTATATTTTTCAACTATTTCATCTAGAATAGTTATCCATTTATAATTCCCTTGCAGACTAAATTGTTTCCACATTAAATTTTTCAAAGTTCTATTCACTCTCTCTACAACGCTGGCCTTTAAATTTGAGTATGTACTGTATTGATTAATTCCAAATTCATTCATTAATTCTTTGAATTTTCCCATGAATTCTCTTCCGAGATCAACTTGCAAATTAGCGGGTTTTGTGGCTTCTTTCAAAATTCCTTTCATGGCATTTGCCACCTCTGCAGCCGTTTTGTTTTTGACAGGCTTTGCCCATACATATTTTGAAAAACATTTATAACTACTAAAATATATTTAAACCCTTTATTGAATTTTGAATAGGGAATCATTTCTACTAAATCAGCTTGCCACAAATCATTTAGACCTTTCACAATGACTTTTCGACGTTTGTAATTTTTTCGACTCGGTTTGTGTAATTCGTTCACAACATCCCTCTTAATTGAAGACATCATGCATAAGTTTATGAATAATAATAATAATTATCGATGTAGCTTTTATATGCGTTGGACCATTCCTCTAATTTTGCAGTTTGTGTAACAATTCCTTCCTCTTTCAACGAATTTCCAACTTTTTCAATTTGTTTAGCTAAATCATCCAGTGCACTTTTACTTGTTATTTTGAAGTACGTCATTGATAGATTCTCGCTAGCTTCTAATTTTTTCGCAATTTTTTTCAATTCTTCATTCAGTTTTTGAAGTACATTTTCAAACACTGTTTTGAAGTTAATTAGGATTCTTCTACCATACAAAGTCAGCTCATCAATATTTTTTCCGTTCAAATAAATGTCATTTATTTCTTTTCCCGTCAATTCCAGGTTTTTTATGTTTGATTGAAGTTCCTTAATTTTTTCTTTTTGATTTACTATGATTATTTCTCTTATGTGCGTACCCATTATTTCATGTATTTTTTCAATGCTTGTCTTTATTTTTTCAATATCTGAACTATTTTTATCTATTCTCGGTATGGATTTTAAGCTAAAATCCAAAACAGGCTGCGTTTCAAATTGAACATTTTCAATTTTTGCTTCGATCTTCTTTTCATAATTTGAAATTGTTTCGTCCAGTAATTTTATCTTTTTGCTGTTTTTTTCGTTATCTGAAATAGCGTTATTAACCCTTTCATTTAGGTTAGTAATTTCATTATTCAAACTATTTTGAAAATCTTGAATAATTTTATTTTCAATAAATTTTTCATCTTTCTTATATTCCTCTAAAATTTTTTTCTGGACATTAGATAATACAGATTGTTCTATCTCCTGCATGTTCACAAGACGACGTTTAGAAATATGGCGACCAAATTTATCGAGAGTCATGTCAAAACTATACCTCAATTCAGGTTTCATTCTATTTTATACGATTACTCCAGCTTCCTTCAGTTCTTCGATAATTGAAATTATTTCATTATTAAGACCTGTATTACCGGCATCTTGAGATGCTAGCAACAGACGCAGCCTATCTACAAGCTCATTAACATCGTCCCAATACACATAGTCAGTATTATCTGTATAATTTTTCAATTGTATTCCTGTTCCTCTTTTCGTCTGTCTATAAGGCGGTAGTGGCCTACTACTGAATGCGGCTGCCAAACGTTGCATTGGATTAATATTTTTTATTTTTGTAATTCCATGTTTCTGCAAATATGGTCCGATTATTGTTATATATTTGCTCGATGCGTTACCTTGAACTTGTTCATTTGGGTTGAAATTTCTACGATAAGCATTGGTTCTTTTCAATATATCCATATAACGATCTAAATCTTTTTGATTATAACCAACAGGATTTTTCTTGAATAATAACTCGTATAAACCAACAGTACCTTCATATGTTATTCCTTCTACTTTTATGTTTTTACCAATGATTTCAACAGGTTTTTGAGTGAGACCCAAGTAAAATTTATCTGTTTCTATGTCGTGAACAAGTCCATAATTGTGATCAAATTTATGTTCAGTATCTTTCACACTATCATCAATATATCCTCTTGGTAGTGGATCAAAAGATTCAAGATACTCTAAGTATCCTGGGGAACCTACATAGGTTTGTATGTCTTGTTTCGTTTGTTCTAGAACATCCGATAAATTTAATGTGGAACCTGATGAATCGGCTGATTTTGAGGAAGGCAAGCTAGTTTCAGCTATAACACTTGTTTCTTGTATGGCTGGAAATTGACTGGTTGATGCTAAACTCTGATTAAAAAAGGATGGTAATTCCGAAGGTAATACGGGAGTTTTGCCTGTTTTTTTGGGTACTTTCAATTTTGTCGGCGTAGAAGTTTCATAGTACTCTTTTAGACTCCGGTCTAATTTTATCGATTCTTCTGGTTCTTCTTTCATATAAAATGGTTCCTTTTTTATGCTAGCAATCAATTCCTGTAATGGTTCCGTAATTGGTTTATATGTCTCTACCATTTTAGATTGTGATTCCAATTGAGCATTTTTCAGAATTTTGAATTTCTCTTTACTGCTTTCCTTGATCTCACAAGATCTCTTGCGAAACGTTCATCCATGTTTGATTGGGGTAGCAAAAATGAGAACATTCCATTTCATACATGTCTTTTTATAAGAAAATAAATGAATCGAATCCCTTCCGATATCTTCCTGAATTAATAGGAGAGTCTCGGTCTATAACCAAAAATGAGTACCTGTCTTGCCAGCAGATTGCACATAAATATTTAAATTGGTTGAATGTCATATCGACATTCACATGATCATCATAGATATGTTTTAGATTTGTGTTATCTTGTTTGAAAATAACTAATAAATTGGCATTATCTCTTATTAACTGCTTGGGAATTGATGAATATGTTTGGCATAGATAAAAACAATCAGTGTTTTTGTGCCTACCAAAACAAAAGTAATCTTTCACTATATTTTGATTACAACACACAATATCATCGAATATTATCATAGAATTTGTTTTAATTTCAGCTGGTGGAATAATGTTTTCTTCATTCTCTGATTCATAGTATCCGATTTCTTTGAGCGGCTTAAAAAGTTTTCTCAGATATTGATATTTTGGTTGATAAAGCGATTTTGAATATACATATACATTTTCGAAACGCAAGCCGTTGGGATCTTCGATTAAATTGACAATAATGTTAGTTTTTCCACAACCTGAAGGGCCTATCAAAAGCCCTCTTTTACAATTTCCTTCAAATAATTTACCATGTTTTCGAAATTTGTTTTCTAATAAATCACGATCTCTAATTTGCAATGAAAATGATTGTTTTTCAATTCTCATTTTTTGCTATTTAAGGCAAAAGTATTGCCTCAACTAAACAGTTTCTCTTCTGCTCCAGACCTTATATAATGCCGAAAATATATTCTCCTGCTGTCAGTTGCAGAAAGAAATTGAAGAAGAAAGGTTGTGGCATCTTAAATTCCTTAATCAATAGATTACCATTTGAATTGCACATACCAGGTTACAATTTCTGTGGTCCAGGCACTAAATTAGAAGCAAGGCTTGCTAGAGGAGATTCCGGAATAAATCCTCTGGATGAAGCATGCAAAACGCATGATATAGCATATAATAATTCTACAGACTTGGACAAAAGACATATCGCTGATAAAATATTAGGAGATAGAGCATCACAAAGGTTGAAAGCTTCTGATTCTAGTTTCGGAGAAAAAGCTGCGGCTTTAGCGATAATTGGTGCTATGAAGATGAAGACCAAATTTGGCATGGGAATTAAAAAAGGTCACGAAAAAGTAAGAAGGGTGGTAAAATTAAAATCAAAAAGAAAATATCATTGAACAGTGCAATTTCGAGAGCTAAAAAAGGTATTACAGGTAAAAATTTCAAAAGTTTAACTGATGCCGCTAAAGCAGCATTATCAGCAATAAAAAAAGGTGGCAAAATTTCACCTCCAAAAAAAGAGTAATTCCAATTCCAAAAACCGGGGGTTTTTACCACTGATACCTCTATTTGCGGGGCTGTCTGCACTCGGCGCTCTTGCTGGGGGTGCTTCAGGGATCGCAAAGGCCGTGAATGATGCGAAGGCAGCTAGTCAAAAATTAGAAGAAGCAAAAAGACATAACGAAACCATGGAGGCGATAGCTTTGGGCAGGAAAGGTAGTGGCCTCTATCTAAAACCCTACAAAACTGGCTGCGGACTTTATTTGAGACCGTATTCAAAAAACTGTTAAAGACTATTCCTCGAAAATCACTAACAAATATTCAGTTAATGAAGTATATTAAGAAACTTGGAATTCAAGACTTTCGGGGAATTTTTATGAGAAATAAATTACCAAATAAAATTAGACAGAATGAAATTGGAATTATAAATTTAGATGACATTGATGGTGAAGGGACCCACTGGACCTGTTATATAAAGAAAGGGAAATATATTATATATTTTGATAGCTATGGTAATTTGCGACCACCACTTGAATTAATCAAATATTTCAAAAGTGACGATAAGAATAATTCAATTTCTTATAATTACAACACTTTTCAGAAATATGATCAATCAAATTGTGGAAAGTTATGTTTAAGTTTTCTTTATAATAATGCGTAATTTAAATAGTTATCTCGGGATATTCATAACTTAGCTAAAGAAAACTCCCGATTCAAACGGAAAATACATAGCGCGTTTCAAAATTTGATTTCTAACAGACAAATGGAATAACAAAAACCAAATTGTTTTCTTATAAAATAAAATTGTACTGAAATTAAGTTTTGAATTGTACTGGAGTAACGAGGTGAATTTTCAATTGATCTTTATAATGAAACAAGAAAATCAACAATAATGATAAGCATGATGTGCTATTTCCATGAAGGTTTTTGACATAGTACAAGAAATTTACATTGAACTGAAAAATAAAACATGCAAAAATATACATCAAAAGTACAGAATATAGTACAAATATATGTTAAGTGACAACTAATTATTTTTAGAATTGAGGAACGGTCACCGTCTAGACCGCGGCATCCAAGTCATATTCAAAAACATGTGGTGCGAATAATTTAATTAGCTTTTAGGGACATCAAGCTACATCTGGCGCTTTTATAAAATATCAAGTTTTGTTTGTTTCATACTCCACAGAGTACTGTTTCCTGCAAAGATTATTTGTTTGCGTTTAAGTCCGAAAGATGGTAGAACGTGCCCCTTTCCTGAAAATAATTTTTAGTAAAATTCATTTTTTCAGTGCCTTTGAAATAAAAGAAAAATTATTGTAATTTTCAATTTTTTTTTATTTATTAATAAATCTATTACAATGATAAATTCCTAATTATTTACGAAATATTACGAGTTGCATTGTAAACAAAAACGCGTTAATATATAAGAATGAAGAGGCATTTCACATATATAACAAATGGAAACATAATTACCTAAATTAGCGGGATAGTCTGTAAAATGTTTTACAAATATTTCACATTCTAAATTACTGGGAACATTTTGAAGAAATTCATGCATACAACAGGTACAAAATTTTGTATTTTCTGGATCATCCAGTGTGTGTATTATAAAATATGACTGAGTCATGCACACTCGTTCATTTGCAAATTTAAAAAGAAACTTAAAACTATCCACTTTTTTCCATTTTTGACCTTTTGCGATAGAGTTGCTCACGTTTAAGACGCTTTTGTCCAATACTCGATTGGTTTTTTCCCAAAATCACTGGCTTCTTGTAAATAGATTGAGGTTGATCTATCCTCCGCTATGACGTCATTCACTACATTGAATGATTCCTCAATCGGGCTTAATTCACGTTCGCTGTCTGCTTCATTGTCGGTTATGTTCTCATATTTGCTACAAATTAGTGCCTCGGTCTCTCTCATAGGCGATTCAGGAACAGGGGTTGACAGGGACCTCGGAAATTCCATATGTTGTTCATCGTTGGTGGACGGCCCAGGTACAGGGCTTGACAGGGACCTCGAAAATTCCATATTTTGTGCATTGCTGGTGGACGGGCCAGGTACAGGGCTTGACAGCGACCTCGGAAATTCTATATTTTGTGCATCGCTGGTGGACGGGGCAGCTTCTTCAGTTTCTTCAGTTTCTTGCTTGGGGGTAGAAGTCATTTTTGGATAACCAATACTCTTATAGCCATTGATCCTTCTAGGGTACCCGATGGGCTTCACTTTTGAGAAACTTCCATCTAAAATCACGATTTGGCTGCTGTCTGAATCATCAGATATGTCGACTTTGCGGAATTTGTTTTCGCCGGCGTATTTTTTCAAGTGCATCAATATTTTGGCAGAAGCTTGGGCTTTCTTAGGAATTTTCAGTTTCATTGTAGTGAAAAACTTGCTTGAACTGCAGTATACCGTATAACTGTTTAACTGAAGTGGATTTTCTTAAGTCATAAATTTATATTTTTACTCCCCCTTAGTTAGCCACAATTGTTGGGTAACATTTTACATTAAGTGTGTATGCGCAAGATGCACATTGCCCCCGTTGCTCCCACGTTCTGCAAAAATTTATGGCTCTGCGAAATATTAAACAGGGTGATCTTTTTTACAAAACCATCATGAGAAACAGGATGGCGATCTAAAAACTTTGGGAACGGAAAATAACGCATATCCCTGAGACGGCTGAAAATATGCAGATCTCACGGATGTGCGAAAAATCGTCTACACACGTGCGGCACACATTTGGCGCGCATTTAGCAAACTTGCAATTTTAGAAATGTACTCTTCCTAAAGAACATTTTCGAATTGTAAAACCAGACAAATTAAACTAAATAGTCCTCCACCTTATTTACCTGGCTCATCAGTCATTAACAGGTGTGCAATAATTAAGTACAAGAGAAAGGAAATCCCCATAAGTTGTGTATAAAAAAATTAATTAGCCGTATATGGAATGGAGTCTGGATATTTCTTACGAGCAAAAATATTTAGGAATCCTAGAAAAATTAAAAATTTAAAAATTAAGAAGTTTTCTAATTATTTATTTTTTTTTTTGGCTTTCGGAATTTTATTATTCATACTTTTTCTCCTAGATTATGCTAGAAATACCTAGGTTGAATAGTTTTTTTCTTTTTTCCGCATTTTTTGGATGGATTATGCTATGAAAACCTTTTCTGAATAATTTTCATATCTTTAAGATCACCTCACACACTTTTTTTCTATAATAGGAGTAGGGCGTATCTGGCTTTTTGAAGGAATATCAGATGAATTCTAAATTAGTCGTATGTGGTGTGCACAGGAGTTCGGATGTATGGTGCAAACATAGGAATCCCAAAATTTTTGTTTTTTGTGTTACAGCTGGTCATTAACCTGTATTTTCCTAGAAATCTATTTTTAGAAATCCCACCGGATGTATTCCAGACATCCTTCTTAGAACATCTGCTTAACAGGTGTGCTTGGTATTCTTGGAAACCTAATGGGAGTTCTGTAGGATGGTCAGTGGTCAGTTAATGACCATCCTACAGAACTCTCATTTCCTACCTACTAATAATGGATAAGCTGTACACATAATTCACATGTTTTATCCTGCTACTCCGCCGGGTTATAAAATAATTGAAAAACCAACAAGTGTCATATATTTACCCATAAATACGAAATATATTGATGAAATAATAGTGTAATTAACAGATCAAGATGGAAATTTGATCAATTTTAGAAAAGAACTCGTAACGATATGACTACATTTGAAAAAAGTTCTTAAAAAAAGAGGTATGGTGTTCTTCTATAACCATAATTCGTTTAATGTTCCAAGTGAAAGTGTTACTCAATCTAACTATATAAACAACAGTACTAAAAAAGTTGCAGCCATTTCAAGAAAACGCTTTAAACAATTAACACCGAAAAACAAAAATTTATTGAAAAAACTAGGTTTTAAATTAAAATCAAAAAGAAAAAAAATTAAACCAAAAAGAAAAATAAATAAACAGTTACGTTTGGCTCAATTTTTAATTAATTATTTTAGCAAGTAAAAAAGCATTTGGTTTTTATAAAGTGTAATTATAACTTGGTTTCAACTAAGAAAAAAATATGAGTTTTAATATTTTAAAAATAAATGAGTCAATTTTAAACGATGACTCAATAATAAGCTATAGAATACCCATACAAACCCAATATTTATATACATTGCCTAGTCAAAGTTACTTGTACATTGAAGGTAAATTACTTAAGAAAGATAACACATATTCGGCAAATGTACATTTATTAATAATGGTATTACATTTTTGTTTGATGAAATTCGATACTAATTAGAAGGTATGGTGATTGATCGCGTTCGAAATCCCGGTATTACGACAACTATGAAAGGTTATGTGTCATTTACCCCAACAGAAAGTAAAAATTTGTTAAATGCTGGCTGTATTGAAGAAAATTATCCAAATATCTTGGATGATAAAGGTAATTTTAATGTTTGCATACCGTTAAAGATGCTTATGGGTTTTGGAGAAGACTTTCACAAAATAATTATGAATTTACGTCAAGAACTGATTCTTATTAGAAATAATTCAGATTTAAATGGAATAATGCAAATTGAAGATAAAAAGAACGGTATAAAGTAAAATTGGAGAAAGTGTTATGGAAAATGCCACATGTGAATGTTAATGATAGTTACAAATTAAGATTATTAAAACAATTCGAAAGCAATAGAGATTTACCAGTTGCCTTTCGTAGTTGGGAATTACACGTAATTCCTCAATTACAGCAAACAAAAAATCATACATGGACTGTCAAATCGTCAAATCAACTTGAAAGACCACGTTATATTATTTTAGGTTTTCAAACAAATGCAAAAATAATATTAGCAAAAATATGAGTCATTTTGAGCATTGTCATTTAATTAATTTAAAAGTACATTTAAATTATGAAGTTTTTCCTTACGATAATTTAAATATTGATTTTACTACAAATAAATATGCTGTTCTCTATGAAATGTTTGCACAATTTCAAAAATCCCATTATTATAAACAACATAGTGATCCCTCTATCGATCCTCAAAGCTTCAAATCAAGGGCACCCCTAATAGTTATCGATTGTTCACGACAAGGTGAAGATATTTTAAAAGGTGGTGCCGTTGACATTCGAATAGAATTTGAAACAAATGTAACAGTGCCTAATAACACGAGTGCTTATTGTTTAATATTACACGATCGATTAGTCAAATATAATCCATTAACTAGTACAGTTAAGATATTATAAAAACTAAAAATGTATATTTTGGATGTGCAAGGATTTCAATTTGAGAACAGTGAATTTATTTGCAAAGAAATTGCTATACTTAATTTAAAAAATCAAAAATATTTCATCGACAAGTCAAGCTATCTATTCCCAAGGAATTGTTAATTGAAAAAATGCAAAAACATATTGAATGGACTACAAATAAATTACATGAACTTTTATGGAATAGTAGTGGTGAAAACTTTTTACCTACAGAAAATATAGCTTTATTTATAAAAAATGTTAAAATTGTAGAAATAAGAAAATTTTTGTTAAAGGTCTTGTAAAAAAGAAATGGTTAGATAATTTAATTTTAAATGAAGTTATAAACTTAGACGATTTGGGCTGTAATAATTTAAATGACTTAATTTGTGAATATTCTCAATTTAATTATAACTGTAAATATCATTGTGATAAACGTTTTAAATGTGCTAGAAAAAATGTTAACGTATTAAAACATTTTGTAAAAATTTTTTCCAAATAAAAAATAATATAGGTTGTTTGTAGGTTTAATATGCATTATATGTATACGAATTACAATAAATGCAAATACTACATAGTAATTCTGTGTATTTTATTTTTCCACATTTTCGACAAAATTTTAAGTTTTTCATTGATTCGTTGCAAGTGAGAGAGATTGCATCTGGTCGCTTACCATAAGTAATTTTCGTTATTCCTGAAATTCCATCCCTTGATTTTGACCAATTTTGCCATGACAATAGATCATAATTGGTGATTGTCAAAGTGCACACTTTGGTTGGAATATTAATGTATTCCGAGGAGGTAATATCGGCGAAGGACATAGGCATTTTCGTTCACCTCCAGTTTCCTCATATGAACAATTTTCAGCTTTGCATTTGGCAATTTTGCGCAAAGTGATAATATCTAGATTTGCATTCATAAATTCGTATATCTAAAAATAATTAAAAAATATTAACAATATTATTTTTTTAACAGCCAACAATTTTTTAATAATTTTTGAACGAAAAAAAACCTTACCTTAAGTAATTTAATTTAAATCATATCTTCAGGGTCCAAATTTATAATTGGTGCAAGATCAGTTGTATGAGAAGTTGATGGAGTATCAGTACTCATATCAGCAACTTCAATTATGTTAGCTTCCAAATCTTCATATCCAAAAGTATAATATATTAAAGCTTGTTTTAACAATTTAAATTCTGATTCATTTCCAATATTTAATCTCAGGTATTTCACTGTTAAATTACCAAATTTTTTAACAAGAGTTTCATTTTTCGGTGAATAGTTTAAAAGAATAAAAATATTTCCATTTTTTTCAAAGATAGATGTTACCTCATATCTAAAAATAATAATTGGGTTTTACAAAAATATAAAAAAATCAAACAAGTAAAACTTACTTAAAAATATTTTTAAATACCACCAGAGCCATTGGTATGGGAAAACGGGGTTGGTCCAATATGGTAACAACAATAGTCGTAGGTACATTAGACATATTGATATGGTAAAGGAAATTTAATCCTTTTTCAAAAATAAATCTAAAACAATCTGGCTAACTTTTCTACAGTATTTTTTAACATATTAAATATTAAAAAAATAATAAAATTATTTGAAGCTTACCCTTAGTTGCACAAACTAAACTCACTGCTTCTACACACAAGAGGAACAGACTACTGTTTAAAACAGAAACGTTTTAGAATCGTGCAGTTAGTTAGTTAGTTAGTTAAAACAAATTTTACTTTAATTAGTCCGAGGTCTTACGGGCTGCTCTCAGAAATTATTACAAACAAGCTGTGACTTTGTATTTTAATTAAGTATAATGAGTCTGACATTTTTTTTCCAAACTTGTGGTAGCAAAATAATGAAAAAAATCGTTAAACAAAAAACTACATTAACCGTAGACAATCATGATTTAGTAGAATTAAAAAATAGCATGGCAAACTATTCCCATCGACCATAAGATGTATTATAACTGGACCATCAAATTGTGGCAAAACATCGGTGATGTTGAGTCTTTTGGAACATCCTAATGGTTTAAAATTTGAAAATGTTTATTTGTACTCAAAGTCTCTTTATCAACCGAAATATGTGTATTTAGAAAAATTGTTAAAACTATAAAACACATTGGATTTTATGCTTTTAATAATAGTGAAATTATAATACCACCTTCTTCAGCTAAACCAAATTCGATATTTATTTTTGATGATGTTGCTTGTGACAAACAAGATGTTATTAGAGAATATTTTAGTATGGGTCGTCACAACAATGTCAATTGGTTTTATCTTTGTCAAACATATGCTCGAATTCCAAAACATTTAATTAGAGACAATGCTAATGTACTTATAATATTTAAACAAGATGATCTTAATTTACGTCATTTATATACCGATCACATAGGCACCGATATGTCATTTCAAAACTTAAAATCTATTTGTTCGTACTGTTGGCGAAAACCGTTTGGTTTTATGTAAATTTTTAAAGACAATAAAATTGATGACGGTCGTTATCGTTCTGCTTTCAATAATTATATATACTTATAATATCTACAAATTTGGGTTATTCTAATTCTGGTCTCTAAGGATGCCGAATAAAAACAAACTTACTCAAAGTGAAAATATTAAAAAACAATTAATTGAAAAAAGAAAAAATATTAAAAATAAACTTAATTTATTAAAATATGGCCAAATTGTACACGAAACTTTGTTTGAACCAATTACCAAACATCTACTAAATATTGAAACAAAATTAAGTCCAACTAACACAAATAAGAAAAACAATCAAGTACGATACCTTTTAAACAGGAAGATCTAATTAAACAAGAACTAACTAATTTAAGCGACTCCAGTGATAATTTTGAGGATATTAATATTAATGATGTCTCAACAAATTCAGCTCCACTACCGTCCACAACTTCAACCCCAATATATCAAGAAACTCCAAAAGGACTTACTTCTACACCTCTTACAGCACCACATTTAAAAAGAAAACTTCCCTTTTCGAGCGCAATTAAAAAACCACAAAGTTTACGAAAAGAACTCATCAAAAATATACAAGAGGAATTTGAAGAAGATGAAATTAAAAAACAAAAAGAACATGAAGAGTTATTAAACAAAACAATACGTGAAAAATCATTTGCTGATTATTATGAACAATATCATGCATTGCCTTTGAGATATATTAAAAAATTTATTAAAGATCCACACAGAAATTCTTCGGATGGTAAATTTAGGGTTAAATTTGACGACACCATTGAAGCTTTTTATATAGGTAATAAGAGAATAAATTTTGATGGGGCAGATTTAATTATCGGAGGTAAAAAGTATAAAGGAACTAAGGGTCTTTATGGTTTACTTTTTAATCAAAATGTTCCATCTTTTTATACTGACAATGATACAAGAGTTTATGCTCGTATTTTGTTAAAATCAAATGCCATTTAAAATATTAAATCTAGTAAAAACACAAAATTTAAAAAAATAATTCAACCAATAATGCTTTCTGGCCATACATCAGACACTAGCGATACTGATGAGAACAATAAACTCGGAGACCCAGAGGGAGTTTTAGCAATTCAAGGTAAGGGATTATGTATGAAAGTTTCAAATAATCCTATTCACTATGTATTTTGGTATGATCCAAATGAACTTGTTAATCGATTAAAACTCTTATTAGCATCTCAGACAGCTAGTAATACCAGTCATACTAACGAAATTAGTTCTATTATTGAAGAACTACGAGAAGCAAATATTATTTAATAAAATATAGTTTTTAAAATATCCAAATTTATAACTCCAATTAAACGTCAAATTGTAAACGAAATACATAAACCAGCTAGAATTAATTTTAAAAGAAGAAGAGTAATTATTAAATCACTTTTGGACCTTATGCAAGCTGATATAGTAGATATTCAAGAATTTGTCAATATTAATAATGGTTTTAAATTTATTTTAGTAGTAATAAATTGTTTTTTTAAAATATGTTTGGGCTTATCCACTAAAATCAAAAAGTGCTCGAGAAGTAGCTCAGGCTCTCGAAAAAATTTCCAACAACAAACACCGATTCATCTATGTACGGATGGTGGAGGAGAATTTACTGGCAAAGAAGTTCAAAATTTAATGAAAAAATATAATGTTAAACATTATGTTGTTTACAGCGAAAAAAAGCATTAATCGTTGAATGTGTCAATAGAACATTAAAAGGAATGATGTGGAAAGAATTTAGTCTGCAAGGTTCCTACAAATGGTTAAATGTGCCTAAAAATATTGTAACTATATATAATAATAGAAAACACCACAATAGGTCTAAAACCAGCTGAGGTAACAAAAAAACACGAGAAATTTCTTCTAAATACAGCATACAATAATATTAAACTTACACGTAAACCTAAATACAAAGTTGGTGACCATGTACGTATTTCCAAATTTCGAGGAGTATTTGACAAACAATATAGACCTAATTGGTCAACTGAAATTTTTAGCATTCAAAAAGTGCAACTTACCAACCCAGTTACCTATTTACTTCAAGATGCAAACAAACAAATTATCAAAGGTGGATTCTATGAATTCCAATTACAAAAAGTTAAATATCCCGATGTGTATTTAGTAGAAAAAGTTCTCAAACAAAAAGGAAATAAAGTTTTGTCAAATGGTTAGGTTTCGATAATTCACATAATAGTTGGATTGTTAAGACCAATGTTCAATAATTTAGTTTTATTGTGAAATTTTAAAATATAAATAAAACAATGTAAATTTTTACCTATTGTGTTTTAATAATTTTTATTATTATAGATCTTATACTATTCACACCATATTAATGATTTATTAAACATTCATCACAAAATTTAAACATTTAATTTTTTCCTACCACTGCTAATTTCTCATTTTTTCTAACCATACAATTACATTTAAAACAATTAAAAATACGTAAATATCGTTCATTCTGATTATAGTCCTTAGTTGCAAGCTCTAGATGATCATATTTCTTGTCCATTATATAAATTCCTAAAAAATATTATTTTTTTAATGTTTTAACACTTAAATACTTATTAACTTATGCAACCTTATTTTCCCCTATTTTTAAAATCCATTTATAACAAAAATTATATATAATTCGATTTGTTTTTAAAATATCCTCATAATTAAGTCAACACTCTAACTATTAACTACTACAAAAGAGTATGAATTACTTTACGTGCCAATTTGCATATTTATACTTGAACAAGTTGTAATGGTCATATGTGACGACAACCATAACAATACTAATACCAACCTAAATTGTAACACATATAAGGATAATTATAATTATTTAAAAGATGAATATGATAGCTTATATAATACAAGTATGCAGTTGTATCAAGAATGTACCTCAAAATTGGATTATTTTACTGAATTATATGATAATGAGCTAATAGTTCACGATGCATGTATGGAAAATCTTTTAATTTGTGAAAACAAGAGCTCCAATTTAACAAAAACACAAAGTTATTCAAATCAACTTAAAACAATTAAGCAAAATATTGAACTCGAATCGGCACTTCTTTTACAAAAGAAAAAATATGAAATGTGTGCAAATAAACATACAACTGCTCTTGCATTAATTGGTGACAAAAATGAGGAAATTGCAAATTTAAAAAATAACATTACTGAAAATGTATATACAATATATAAATTGGACAGCGAATTGACACAATGTACGGATAATTTAAAATTGGAATCCAAAAGTAAGAGCAATATCTTTACTAATCTTAACGATTGCCTGGAACGAGAAGAATTATTACAAGATCAAAAAATAGATATGTCCTTAGACTTTCAACGTGTCGAAAAAATAAAAGAAAACTTAAAACCCAAACTAACAATTAGATATATTTCTTTTTAGCATTTAACTAATATCTTGTATTTTTTTTTAATTTAAAATAAAATTTGTTTATTAATGTATTATGACTATTTTTTATTATTTACCTCTTTGTATTCCCGCTTTCCTAATACGAAACAAACAAGTTTCAACCGTTGCGCAAATTTTAGGTTAGCTGGCTTCAATTTCACAACGTTACAAAAATAGTTCCTGTCTTTTTTTATTTTTACATCTTCCCTTCACGTCCCTTCCCCTTCCCAAGCCAAGCCAAATAATTATTTTATTTTTAAATATTTTCCGCCATTTCTTGCGAATTTACCCGAGCCTAGACGAGCCCAGCCGAGTAATTATTTCTATTTTTAAATTTTCCACTATCCATACTACCAACTTTCACTTGCTTTCCCTTGCCAAGCCCGAACAAATTAAATTACCATATTTGGTCATGATGTCACTTGATACTATGGTCACGTGAGCAGGCTCTTACAACCGCGATTTTCTTGACGAAAGGGCGGAGAATTTTTAAAATTAAACTCCAAGCTAATTTGGTCAGCTGACGAAGAATGGTTTTGGTTCTTTTATTCTTGTAACGCATGCGCAATAGAAAAAAATATTACAGAGTCCCGCCAGATACACTACTCCAGGAATGGAGCCATATCTTCTTTTTTTAGTCCAATTAATTTTTGATTCTTTGTTTTTCATAATTGACTTCACACATAATGTTGCTAAACTGTCTGGTTGTAGATAGTCTTCGGTTTCAGATTCTTCTCTGCCTTCATCGGCACTAAAACAAAAGGACCATGCACGTTCTCTGTGATTTTCTTGAAATATAGTAAACGAATTATTGATAATAGCTATTGCACATTTATGAAAGGAATTTTCCACAAGGCTTAACTGTTTTCGAATGGATTCTTCAGGGTTAAATAAACTGTTTCTACATAATAATATTTTAATCTTAATTTTTGTAGAGTATTAAGCTCAATATGCATGCTGGCATAGGGTTGTCTAGAGTAGGAGTGTAGATAGTGTATACTGAGACACTCCCATGCATCCAAGTGTTTGCCAGGATCAATATTTAAAAAAATGTGTTGAAACTTAGACTTTTGGTTCAATAAACATGCGACAAAAGCGCCATAAAAACAGCAAAAATAATCAGGAATAATGTTTGTTGAAATGTGTTGAAGAAGATTTAAAATCGGTACTGTTTTTTCGGTTAAATTTAAATCGTTTGGACCTACTTTTAAATTTGTCCAGACTTTTTGTTGTATAGATTGTTATTGAAGAGCATGGTATTTATTTGATTTAATGATAACGACATTTTTATAATGACTAATATTTTTTAAATTTTTGAAAATAGCAACCTTCACATAAACGTTTTTGATTATACATCCGAAATTCGTAATTACAGATGAAGTACAAACTCTTCACAGTGGGTTAAATCTTTCGTTACAATTTTTGATCCATTCCTGTAGTATCTAAAACGTCTAAAAATAAAACAAAAAATTAATATAAAATATTATTTACCCATCAATTATTTTATATTTGTACCAAGATACCGTAATTTGCTAGTTACAGTTTCAGAGTCTTGAATGTCTTTAGTATTACTATTACTATTACTGTTCTAAAAATTAACATTAAAAATAATTAAAAAGAAAAGTAAGTATAAAATAAATAAATTACCTTGTCCAATAATAATTGTAAGTAAAAAATTAAACAGGTTTGCCAATTAATTAAAACAAATAAGAAGGTTAAATTTATTTAGTCAGTAAATAAATTACTTGACTGTTTTATATTTTGTTCATTAATATTATAATTAAAATATCCCCAAGGTAATGTATTTGTATATATATAATTTACAATTCTCTTATCATCATAAGGACTTAAAGCAATTTTATTTTGTTTAATGGTATAGACTTCGTGTTTCTTAGATTTTATAAGATTTTGACAGATATTTGTGGTAAAATTATTAAAAAGACATTGATAGTAATCATCAAAAGTAATAGTTCTTAGAGCTGCCTTTGTAATACCCTTTGCCTTTTTGTAATACCATAATTTGAAATAAATGCATCGATTTCTTTTGATCAAAGCCTTGTTCTTTTAATTTTTTGGTTTCATTTTTTAGTTCTAAGTCGCTTTTTAAAACTTTTATGGCATACATTTTTGATCGGAGACCTATAAACTCCAACATAATATTTTCATTATTTTAATCTTTTAAATCTATTTTCTTTTAATCTATTAAACCAATTACCTTTTTGTTTTTTAAAGGAATGTTGTAAATATTTTCTGAAGGATAATCGGACGTGTCAAATTTATCTATATTGCTTTTTATGATATCATAAATATTATCTGTGTAAAAATGGTATATAAGAGAGTCTGTATCTCAAGAAGGGGATAAGTAACAATATGTTAATTTTTCAGGAGAAGCAAAAAAGTTTTTATTTTTAAATTTTAAATTTATGTCGATCATGAAGTCTGGCCAAACTAGTACAACAGCTATAAATGTTTTTAACATAATTCTCTAGCCAAATAACAATGCTATTAAGCAAAATGAAAAATTGGTGCAATAATGGGATAAGTTTAAGACTTTTTATAATCTAATTTACAACAGGTGGAAAAAGGGGATAAGTTACATTCAAACCATTTTCAGCAAAAAATCTTTATTAAATACAAACCAGCAATACAAATGAATATAAACTAAAGCAGTGTTACTTTTAACAGAAGATAAAATGTTTCTTATAAATATAGGGTATTATAATAGCCAACTAAATATCGAAATTCGCAAAAATATGTGTTAAAGATATAAAAATAGCGAGATTAAGGAATTAATCAGACTCAAAATCAACAGAGCTATTTGTGTCCGTGACATCGGAATCAACTTCTACCTCTGCTAATGTTACTTTATCTGATTTGAGAGATTGATAAAAATACATTTCGTTTTTTCCGACATATTCCTGAGCTAGCAGCATTACATTTTCATATTTTGTGTGCTTAATAGGTAAGGCATATTCGTAACATTTTGGCATTAAAGTTAAATTTGGTTTACAGTTTTTTTTAGTATCGAAAAATGTATAAAAAAAGGGATGCTAGCAGACTGACTAACTTCAACACCATCTAAATTTTTTGTGTATCTGAATACACGATATGTAGAAATAGAAAACTTTTCTTTAGAGACAGCTTTTGGCACTCGAAGAAAATAATCTTTCAAGCCTTCGACATAGTTAAACATTATCTCCTGAGTCACAGGAATAACAAAAAAGTTTTTTGATGATGATTTGACTATATTCATATACTCATGTGGTAAGAAAACCCTATCAATACATTTCTTCTTTTTCTCAATTATGCCAAAGTAACGATCGCAGGGAAGAAAACTATGCCCCGGCTCAGGAAAACGATGAATTATGGTATCAAATTTTCCTTCCTGACATAATGCAACTAAAAACCTAACCAAAGTATTATTTTTATTTTGCGCACAACAGTTATCGCTGAATAAATATAAGATTTTTACATTGGGATTTAAAATGTTTTTAAAATAGTAATTTAGAAAACTTAACACGTCATTTGATCCTTTTTTAGCTATAGATTCATCATACATAAAGAAATGTCCAGTCTTATTTTTTGCAGAGTGTATACAGAAATTATGTACCCATAACTGCCGTAAATAAAATGCATCTCCTGAAGGCACTTTAGGAAGGGGCATGTTTTGTTGGAAATCGAAGCACAAAACATCAATTTCATCGTTTTCTTGTGCTTCTTTGGATTTTTCCTTTAGCTCTTTATAGAACCATTCAGACTTCTGGAGATGCATTTTTTTGTATCTCGAATGCTTTCTTTTCTTCTTCTGAATCAGCACTTTGAATCTTATTGTTTAATATGTCGCATTTTTTACAAGTATCCTTGCGTGCAGTACCAAAACTAATATTAAAGTTTTCACGAAAATATCGTCCGTAAAAATCATATGATATTTTTGGTTTGTATGGAAGACCGTCTTGTTTTAATTTATGTATATCAGGTTCATACTTTTTCAGATATAAATCATACATAATGGAAATATTTAAATCGCTGGACAAATAATATTTATCGTTTTTTTACGAGTATAATGGGAAATACGTTTTGGAAAGCTGTTGATGTGCTCGTGTACTTGCCTTTTTAAATCTTCGGGAATTAAATTGGGCCTACTTGAATGACGACCTCTTTTATCCTGAACAGGTGTAATGTTTGTAGATAGGTGGGCTGCGATGCGCTCCAGACGTTTTTTTCCTATACCATGAAGAAGACATATAGCCATTTTGCAAACATTTAACTCAAAGGCACCTTTTCGTAACTGAAAAAAAAATGTTGCTAACAATTTTTTCTAAATATCTACCGGAAAAACATTCAGAGCATTTTTAAACGTATGTGGATAAACGTACTACAGTTAAAGATGTTTAAAAAAATATTACCTTATACTTATAGGTGTGATTCCTTACTAACTTTGGATTTCCTTCAATTTTGCGGCGTCGAGTAATCTGCGAAACTTGTATCAAACTTGACAAATAAGAGTCTTGTTTTTCTTGACTTGAAAGAGTATTAAAAGCCGATATTATTTCTTGCTTTTCGGCTTCTGAAAGTTTTTCTATGCATTTCTTGCTACATTTGCAATCATCGCCTTGTTTTCTTTCTGGCACCAGCTTTCCCGTTGACGTAGATTTATAAGCTTCACCTTTGGCTCTTTTCATTTTCTGCACATTTCTTTTCCAGCTGTCCGGTTTTCTTATTTTCTTTCGTCCACGTTTGTTATTAGCGTACTCATTATCAGCGGGTTCCTGCTCTTCATCCAAATTATTTTCGGACGCACTAGAATTTGAAGGCAGAAACTCACTGCCTGAACTTTGAAATGGTTCATCCTCACTGCTTGAACTCATTATAATATCTTATGTTCTTTCAAATAATAGAAAATGCCTCAATATTTTACTACACAACACCGTACCACACTAGCTTATGTTCACTGCCCAATGGTTTTTCGGTGACTACGTGACCTCGATCATGTACACCTTACCTGATCGCGTAAACAAAATGTTCGGTGCAGTAGGGGGACAGAGATAGCAACATATAAAAAATAATTCAAAATTTGGTGCAAGGACGGGATAAGTTACACATATCTTATACCGTTCTTGCACCAGACCATACCAGGGGATATGTAGTTTGCTGTCATAATTCAGTATCTATTAACCGTACGTATCCCATACTTGCACCAGACAAGAAGAGCAACTTTTTCAACCTAAATAAGCATCTATCTCGCTTTTGCAGAATTATGCACTTATCCCCTTCTTGCACCAGGGTTAAATCCTGCATAAATGGGCTTATCAATTTTAACTTCTAAACGAGACATTTCTATTAGAACCATATCATTTGAAAAATGGTACAGCTGTGAAAATTTGGTTTTGCAATATAATAATTGGCTCCATACCTTCCCTCCCACCGCGTCACTAATTTGACATCTTTATGTTTTCGAACATTTTCTATTGTTTTTCCAAAAATGCATTTATAACCATTTTAAAAAAGCTTTTTCAAAATCGTTTTTACTTTGTTTTCTTAATTCTGTATTTAAATCAATGTAATCTTTTAACCAACAGGATTGTTTAAATTTTAGTACTTTATGAATTTTAATTACTTTTAAACCAAAATTAAGTGCTTGTTTTAAATTGCGATAATGAATGATGTAATTTTTTTATCAAAAAAGTTGTTAATAATTTAGGAATTGTGGATTTTAAAAGCGGTGGACATAAATGTTCTGCACACAAAGGCAAATCTTTATGCATTTCAAAGAGTTCTTTGGATAAAGTAAATCTACTTCGAATATATAACCCGTGGAGCCATTGTCCGAAATATTTAAAATATTATTTGAACAAAATAGATTGGGATCATCTCATTCAAAATTACTTTGCGGTAGAGGTAAACTCATTGCAGCCCCATATAAATTATTTACATCAAAATACATAAGATAGGAAGATTTTTTATTTGGATCAAAAATTTTTCCCATAAATTTATTATTAGCTTTGCCATATCTATTGAAACATTGAGAAATGCCCCCTCTAATTCCTTTTTCATTAAACAAAAACATATCAATATCTGTTAAAAGTTCCAACTCAATACCTCTTGATAAAACTATTTGATAAGTTAAGCCTGGTAATGTATAGGTCCATAAAGGATCTAATTTGTATGTTGAAAAACAAGTATCTCTAAAATTTTCAAAAATATCTGCTAAAAGTAAAATATCAGTTTTAAGATAAAGCTCTGCATATTCCTGTAAATTTTTTATTTTAAAAACATTCCAAACATTTTGAGCGTGTTCATAGTCTGGCAAAGAAACTGATTCTTTTTAAGAGAACTATAAAAAGCTTTTCTTTCAAGCAAACTTGTCTCCTTTAATTTATCCCAACTATTCAAATATTCATAGGGAAAAATACCCTTTTTGTTAATAATTGAAACTCTTCCTTATTATTACACAGACTTTTTGTAATGACTTTTTTGTCGTTTGGTAAAAAAGATGTTAAAGTATCAATATTAGAAGCTAAAAATCGATATGAATCTAAAAATCTTAAATGTATATTGGTATTTAATAAATATTTCGAAAATGAAATATATTTTCCTTTGTTAACTGGCAAAAGCGAAACCTTTCCCTCAATTTTAGTACTAAGAGATTTAATTAAAAAATGCGAATCGTATCCAGACAAATTATGGAAAAGAATGGGAAGCATACCATCTTTTTTATAATTTAAATTACAGGCATTATGAGCTGCACCTCGAAACTGACCAGTAAAACGACAATGATCCCTAACTTTTTGTCAGACGGTAAAAATGGTTTTGTACAGATGTGACAGTGTGTTGCTAAATTAAACTCTGCATATTGTTCCTTAGTTAATGGAGTCATTGGAATTTTATTAAACAATAAATTATTTATTCGTAAACCAATACTTTTAAGTTCTTCTACAAACCAATCGATACAATCTTTTCCGGTATAAAGCCTAAAATATGAGAGCGAATTATCATAACTGCATTTAAAAAAATAACCAATGCTAAACGGTTCATGTTTTTGACATGTTATAGTATTGCTATTTTGAATTTCAGAAACATTAATCTTATTTAAAATGCTTTCTAAATCAGCAAAAATAACAAACGAAACTCTTTGTTTAAATTTAACATTTTTAAATTTTAAAATATTTTGATCTTTTGATGGTAAAGTTATTTTCGTAGTATTTATATTTTTGCAAGAAACAATATGTGTTTTTAATAGTTCGGATGAGACAAAAGAATTTAAACACCGTTCACAAATCCATTTTTTATTTTTAATATTTTTCATTTGACCATGCACTAAACGTGAAAAATCTGTAATACATGCAAAATGAAAAATACTTTTTGAATATTTTTTGTTGACACATTCATCTCAGATATATCATCTTCTTCATCACTACTACAATTTAGATTATTACTTTTATTTAAATGAGGGCAGGGAAGCATTAGTAAATTAATGTGTGGTGAAAATGAATTTTTGCTTAAGCTTAAAGGTAATACTGATTTTTCAATAGTAAAAACATTTATGGAAATATTGTTTAAACTTTCAAATTTTGGAATATCTTTGAGTTGAAAAGGAAATTTAAGACCATCGTATTTTAATATATCACTGTAATGGGGTAAGAAGAAGTGCGACACGGATTTTTTGATTTATCCTTTACTGGGTATAAGGCACAGACAACTGACCATAAAAAACAATATTTGTCGTTATTTTTTATGTTAATAACACTTTTAGATTTTTTTACAAATGGGGGCACCTCAATAAAAGTTGATAAGCCTCCAGTTAAAGGGGTATAATTATTAATATTTACCTTTAAATGCAAAATTTCATATAAGGCATAACCCGAATCCTTTTCCTGAAAAGACTCCAATTTTGCTAAAATTTTGTTTATTACATTTTCCACATACCATTTTTTTAAGTTAGTATTATTATCAATAATTTCATTTCTGGTAGAAAAATGTTTAATATCGGTCTCTAAATTTTGGGGTTTTACAAAAATTGCAACAAATATTACATTAACCTTAAGCATACATTTTTTAATTTCATTTTTTATTTTAAAAGCAAAACTCTTAAAAGCCTTGTTTAAAAATTATTTTCTTTTTTTTATATTTAAATTAGTAATGATGCCCGTTCTTATTCTACCTTTAAAACATGATTCAATGTCTTGCCATACCAAATTCTTATTTAAATTTTGAAATTTAACAGAGTTACTAAATAATTTTCATTTTTGATTTTTTAAATTTGCTTTACAATGTTTTAAAACAGATAAACTTGATTCCAATTTGGCTAAGTTTCCAATACTTTTTAATTTATTTTTTGACAAGATTTAATTATAGTTATTGTTTTATTTAAATATTTTAACCAAAATAAATAATCTTCTTTTGTTTTAACTAATCGACGTACCTGTTCCAATTTCTTCTGTATTTCGTTAGCAATACCATCAACAGTAGTTTGACTCATATTTCTACTTACTTAAATGGACTTAATAGCAAGAGGTATTAATTAAAAATGAACAAAAATACACAAAATTTTCCTGTTTATACAGCCAATTTATATTCGACCAGTTCGTTGGTATTAAATTTTAAAACTAAAGTTGTATGCATATTATTTTATGTTAATTACTGGAAAATAAATTAGCTCATTAATTATTCACGATTACTTATCCTTAAAAGCTTTTAGGTATTATAAGATAAGCTAAGTGCAGTTCTGCTCATTATTTTTAATTTATGGTAACTACTGGAAAATAAATTAAGTCATAAATTACCTACGATAACTTATCACTGAATATTTCTAAGTATTATGTGATAAGCTAAGTGCACTTCTGCCCATTATTTTTAATTTATGTAAGTACTTAAAATACATTGTTAAAATTATCTATAGGTAATTTTTCGTTTTACGTCGTTTGTAAATACGTCAATAA
>JACEGR010006827.1:0-56321 GCA_014170235.1 Listronotus bonariensis | reverse complement strand
TCCTTGCGCTCGGTAGTCGGTGGCTCTTAAAAAATAAAATATATTTTATATAACTGAATAGTGATAATAATAATACAATATTTTATTGTGCCAGAATAATTAATTAATTGTAAGTATACAGGCACTAAAATTTGTGTAATTTATAATTTGTTGCAATGGTAATAAAAATAACATGGTAGCTTTAGGCTTTTCTAGACGTCTTAAAAGTTTTTCCTCAAACCGGTGCTCAAAAATTTCTGCATTCATATTACATATTATTAAACTGGTATTTGAAATAAACCCTTTTTCATTACCAGCATTTATTATTATGTATCTTCTACCATGAGTTGCACTGGTATTAAAATAGCAATCATCCTGCCAAGATGATTTGGTTGAAGCTCCTTTTGCGAATATATTAGTTTCGTCAAAAAAAACAACTTGCCTAGAAACTTTAGATTTTTTGTTTCTTTTTAATATACTTTCTTAAGAATTGTCATCTTTTGAAACAACATTAGACTACTCGCAAAGCACTGTTCTATTATTAGTTTTTTTTATATATGGACAAACTGGTTATTCCAATATCGCAAAGTTGTTTCTCCTTTATCTTTTTAAAAATAACTTTGCGAGTAACAGGTTCCTTGGCTTTATACAAATCATAGACAATAATACTGATAGATAGTTTTATAGCTAGGGGTAAATCAAAGGTTTTTGAACGAAGTCAAATCCTTTTATTTGGTCAGTCGAATTCCTCTATACTCATCTTATGTATTCTTAAAGTATTATCTAAAATACCACAAGCATCAGACGTTCGTCTTTGCACTGCTAAAACAGATACTAATGGGTTCGAGTTATTTTTTTCTAAAGTAAAATAACGTTCCACTTGTAGCACCAGACGGCGTTCACCTGGAGATAAACACCTTCTAGGCAATTTGTCGACTTGCTCAAAATTCTCCATCACTTTATAACTGCTAATTCAAGTGAACTAGTTGAATTTTCGGTACGATCAAGCACTGCTAAGGTATTTAACTTAACTGGCTTGCTGTTAGATAAATCATAAAATCTTTTGGGAAGTTAATGGTTTATCGGACTTTTTATAACGTCCCGACTTTAGTAACATTTTAAAGTAAAATATAAATATTTGCCAGCTGCTGCTGTAATCTAGAACCCTGAGTGACAGAATATGTCATTGCTTCTCTACGGCTCGCGGCTGATTTTCAAACCTTAAACACGACTTTCACTTTTGGTTGTATTAACTGGTAAAGTAACAGCTTGCAAATAAGTATCCGGCGTAAGAAATTCGATTTAAGCATACAAATTTGTAAAAAATGCTTAAGAGAAATTTGCAAAGAGAATTGTATGTTAACTTTTAATTGCAAAGATTTATCTTGGCGTCATATTAATAAGGATGTTACCTTTAACCATCACATTAGAGTGATGTGTAGTCATAAAGATCAAGTCGCACTAGACTGAACTCTAAATTTAGACTTCTTAACCGTGCCATGTTATCCTTTAAAGGATGAACATCAAGGTCATCGTAGTGTAAATCAGTCACCCCAAAATTGAATATTACATGGGTTGGCGAGCAGTGAACAGGTAATTAGGCAAACTAATATTATTTAGTTGAAACGAGCAGAGCTTAGTTGGTAAGTTGATGATAACATTAAAGTTGGACAAAGATAGTACTGCCCAAAATGTTTTTTAATTAAATTAAATAACAACAGTGGTCCCTTAAATTTCAAAATGTTTGTAATATATATCACAGTCCGGTGATGCTTAGCGTGTAAGGCGTTAAGTCGTTGAGCTCACAACGGACGTGAGGTGGGTTCGAATCCTGCTGAGGCCAAATACTTATTTATAAGTTGGTCGGAAATTTAGTGGTTAGCTCAACAGCAGACGGACAAAGTGCAAAATGTGTCGATGCTGACGGCCACCAAAGGACCAGGGCGCCGGAACACACTTTGCCGTGTCCTGCGCAACCGTAGACATGCGGACCCCACTCAGTTGGTAGGTTCAGTAGTGCCCCCTGGGTGAGGACGAGGTCTTAAGTTCTCGCTTATAGGACCGTGGTTCGGAACCCACGTTAGCTGTAGGTCCCGTCTGGCTGACATCACTCAGACGTAAAAAGACAGGGCGCCAAATAAGCCGAGTGGCTTCAGTGCATGGGTTATTCCGGCACTATTTTAATCTAATCTAATCTAATATGATTACAGAATCATTGTCTACTACATTTAGATAAAGTTACATTTTAAAGTAAAATACAAATATTTATCAGCTTCTGCTGTGCGCTAGAATCCTCGGTTGTAGAATGTGTCATTGCTCCCCTATCGCTCGCAACTGATTTATAAACCATATACACCACTATTACTTTTGGTTGTGTTAACTGATAAAGTTACAGCTTGCCAATAAGTATCCGGCTTAAAAAAATAATTTTTAAAAAACAAAATAAAAATTTGTAGAAATTGGCTAAAAGAAATTTGCAACGATAATAATTGTATGTTAGCCTTTACAATGATCGCATCAATGTGATATATAGTAATAATACACTATACTAGTCACACCAGACTGAACTCTTAATTTAAACTACTCAACCGGGCCATGTTATTCTCTAAAGGATAAACACCAGGATCATCTTGGTGTAAATCAGTCACCCCAAAATTAAATATTGAATATATTGAAAAGGTTTTAAAAGTCTTCTTATCATAAAGTCTATTTCATTACTGGTTTAGGGACTATTTGTGTTAACGTAACCGTATCAATAAGTATGTTACCTTTAATGATCACATTTAAGTGATGTATAGTAATAATACACCTTACAAGTCGCACTAAACTAAACTCTAAATTTAGATCACTAAACCGTGCCATGTTATCCTCTAAGGTCATCGTATCGTAAATCAATCTTCCCAAAATTGAATATTAAATACGATTGGCGAACACTAAACAGATAATTAGACAAATTAATAATATATAGTTGTCGCGAGCGTAGGTAGGTTAGATATAACATTGGAGTTAAAAAACATAAAAGATAGTACTGCCCAAAATGTTGTGTAAATAAATTAAACAAAAACAATAGTCCCTAAAAATCAAAATTCTCTGTAATTTTACTACAGAATCATTGTCTATCACATTCAGATAGTATTATTTTAAAGAAAAATACAAATATTTGCCAGCTTCTGCAGAAACCTAGCATCCTCGGTTACAGAATGTGTCATTGGTTCCCTAGCGCTCACGATTGATTTAGAAACCATATATCCGGCTTAAGAAGTTTGATTTTCGCAACAAAATAAATATTTGTATAAAATTGCAAAGACAATTACACGTTAACCTTCACATATAAACATTTATCTTGACGTAGCCGTATCAATAAGCATGTTATTACCTTCAATGATCGCATCAACAGGGTTATTTTGGTGTAAAATCAATTACTCTAAAATTGAATAATGAATATATTGAAAAGGTTTTGAAAGTTTTCTTGTTATAAAGTCCATTTTATTATTGGCTTAGGGACTATTTGTCTTAACGTAGCCGTATTAATAAGTATGTTACCTGTAATGATCACATCAATGTGATGTATAGTCAAAATACACCTTACAAGTCACACTAGACTGAACTCTAAATTTAGACCACTTAACCGTGCCATGTTATCCTCTAAAGGATGAACACTAAGGTCATCGTATCGTAAATCAATCACCCCAAAATTGAATATTAAATTCGGTTGGCGAACACTGAACAGATAATTAGGCAAATTAATATTATTTAGTTGACGCGAGCGTAGGTAAGTCGATTAATTATTATTGGCCGCCACAACACCAACATTAATCAAGCGGAGTGACAGGGAAAACACCGAGATTTTGTAGAAATTTTGCACATAAAATAACTTGTGTCGGTTACACGTTCAATGAGTACGTTAAGAGATAATTTGTCTAAACCCTTATTTAAAATTATTTTTTATTATTGAAAATAATGTTATTATTAGTTTGTTTCAAACATATAAAATAATAGGAGAAATGTAAAAAGTCGCCTCGGCGAATGTCGCTTTGTTGTTTATTTCATAAGGAATAAAGTAGGCAAATAAGTTTAACTATGATAAAAGTTGATTGTTTAATAAACAGTTCTAACATTGCGCATTGTTTTTCAAATAGGTGTGTTTTTTGTAATGTACATTTTTTATTTAATATTCCTTTTGATAATGTTTACACGTAGTATGACCTATCTTATTGCGTGTTAAATTCGTAAACTTGATCAGCAGACGCGGCATTTCTTTCATCAAATGGGACAGTTGCTGCGATTTTAGGAAAAGAGGGTTTGCCTTGTCAAACATAAAACAATCAACATAGGAAAAAAATGGAAAAAAACTAAAAACATATCAAAAAACAGTAGACGAGCCGGAAAAGCCAATAGAGCAATAGCCGATGATGAGTAATTCGCCAAAACAAAAATGAAAATCATGAACGATGCCTGAAAAGCTTTAAGGTTAGCAAACCATCTAAATAGTAGATTGGTTGCAGTGCCTAAAACGCCAAAAATAGCTACATGTTACTTACACCATGTACGGTAAAATTTGTAACATCTGTTCTGGACTTGGATTAATAAAAAAAAAACAAATAATACATTCGTTGGATGATGCCAATACTGCAGCATCTCCTTCAGTTTTAAAAGAGATGACGACTTTTAAAAAGTGCGGTCCTTGATAGCCCAAATAAAACAGACAGGTATTCTAACATAAGGCTTTATTTTAAAATAACTATTTCATAATAAAATCCCTATTTAATCCATACTTACCAACGATCTTTTAAAGAAGACCATAAATCATTTTAAAAATAACAACCTTGCATTATTTAAGGTCCTATCTGGCTTCATTCAAAAATAAGAAAGAAGTTTTTCAATATGTTTTTAAGGAAATGTGATTTTATTAAAAAGTATGAATTATTATAAATTATTTTTAAAATTAAATCAAATAAATTTAAAGACTTTTAGGTATGTTCTTAAATGAAAAATACTTGGGGACAGCCTGTAATTTTTAATTTTAAAATGGTCAAATATTTTGTTTGTATTTGCATATTATTTCGTTTGTTTTTGTTATTGTGTAACAAGTAGAGCATGTAAAAAGTAAATGGGTTATATTTTAAATTATCTTACTTTGACTTTTGTATATTACTGACTGCAATGCTGCAAAACCATTTATATTATTAATGTAATCACGATAATTGTGGTAAATCATATTTTTGTTTTAAAATTAAATCTTTCTTTTATGTTTTACCAAATAACATTTAATCAAGTTTTATTACCATTTTTTTAGTTAACAAAAAACAGTTACTTACGCTTATACAGGTTAGTAAAATAAGGCTATAAAAAACAAACCCGCTTTTTAGCAGAACATTTTTTAATCATTTTAAAATTTAAAAATACACAGAAACTTCCATTTATAATAAAAAATGAAAAATAAAATAAAATAAAATAAAGCGTTACTTTAAATCAACAAACTAAAAATATATTAGCAATTTGCATGAAAGGACAAGGTGAAAATGTTAAAAAAGTAATAAAAACATTTTAAGAAATAGGAGAAACGACACAGGATAGTAAATTGCGGTTTTTACTAATAAATTTGGCTTGGAATTTGAGTCTTAAACATGCAGAAATATAGGGTTCTCTAGGGCGTCGAATTGGGCCCAACCTGTTAAATATCCCTTTTTTTAAATTAGATTTGTTAACAAGATATTTATAAAACTTTTTTATAAAAGGTCATTATAAGAAATATTATTTTTTTATTTTCTTACAAAAAATATTGTTAACACAATTTATTTGTGCGCTTTTAAAATATTAAACTTTATTTTTTAAAACAAATATTTACCTTAAGTTGCTAAATAAATTTGTAACCTAATTATTTAGTATTATTATAACTAAATTCAATTTTCTTGGTAACTTTGTGTAATTAATAAATAACAAACATTTTAAAAATATCCATATTATTAATACACATTAATTAAATAAAAAATATTTATGTATGGTATTTTGACATTTTGGACAATAATTGTTACCTTTACATTTATTTAATTTAAATTTTAAATTTTGTATTTAAATAAAAATAATTTGGTTTATATCAAGAATTAGCGCAAAATAATTTTTGGGTAAACGAATGAAATAATGGACGCTTTCAGAAACATCAAAACACAACTAAAAAATATGATAACAATAGATTTTTGTTTCAAAATTGTTTAAATCTTTTTTATTAAAATGTCAACAAATTGTAGTTGTGATTTCTACAGAAAGCCTACACATACAAATAGATACTTAAATTTTAACTTAAATCACCCAGTAATGGTTAAAAGAGAAGTTGTAGGTAAGAAGTCTATTTGATAGAATTAAAATCATTTGTTCTAATCAAAATGTAAATATTGAAAAAGAATATTTAAAAAATATTTTAATTTAAAATAATTATCCTCTTGATTTTAAAAATAATTGTTTCCTTGAATTTAAAGCTCAAGTTATAAGACAAAATCAAAATAGACCTATTACAAATTTATTTTTACCACACATTCCCGGACTATTAAACAAAATTCAACGAAAGGGACATAAATTTATATATAAATATTTGCACAATCTTTAAAACACAAAACACTATCAGATCTCAATTAACAAAAACAAAACCATACAACTTAAATGAAAATACAAAAATTTCATTTATAAAATACCTTGCGAATGCAATAAGTTTTATATAGGTGAAACTTGTAGACCATTAGCCAAACGCATAAAAGAGCACAGATCATACATTAAAAACACAGAATTTTAAATAACACTTGGTTGCCTTTGCTTGATACTGAAGTATCTTCAGAAGACTAAAAATTAACTAACTATTTACCTTTTTTGTATTATAAACAATAAATACACCAGCAACCAGTTATTTATGTCACTATGACACTATAACCAAACAAACATATTTGACATTTAATCTCAATGATTTTAGAATATCCTAATAAAAGATAATGATTTTAAATTTTAAAATCTTACCGAAACGTCGATTTTTAATTTTATTTTTACTTGTTTAATTTTTAATTTAACTTTGGCGTATACCCAAATAAATACCATCCATTATTAAATAGCTGTCAATATAATTTTGGGATTTGATGGTCTCAAAATAAAAGTGTTTGTTTATGCAAATACTGTCACATTAGGGGGGTCACGGTTAGTTCTGGTTAGTTAGATCTTTTTTATTCGCTTTATTAAGAAATTAAAAAAGATTTAACTAACCAGAACTAACCGTGACCCAACAGCAGACGTTCTAACCCTAGATCGTCTGCTGCCGTCGTCGCTGAAAGCAATTCGGAGCGTCTGCTGTTACTGAATATGCGTCCGGGAAACAAGTTTTACCTTATTTCATTTTATGAAAAGGTATTTTGTAATACCTGTCAAGATAAAATTTTATATTTCTTTCTGTCATGGTAACTTTTTTTCAAAATTGGTTATTTTACTAACATTTTGCAAAATCTCATTATTGTAGTATTTCTATTTAAACTGCAGTATTTAACTTTTTAACCACTTAAGAGGGATTTTCGTACCTTGGAGATTTAAATATACCCATCTCAAGTGCCAAAAACTTTACCCTAAAATATTTCCCAGATATTAATTCAAGTTCACGAAATGCGTCAAAGGATTTTGCGGATCTCCGAAGATTTGTTTCTGAGGAATGATAGGTGAAAATATATGTATTTTCTCTGGGTTTTTGTATATCATCTGCGTGTATTTTGGCTTTAGTATTTGACAAGGAAGAGCTGTTTTGATAGATAAAAAGATAGAATCATGTTAAATTTAAAAAATAAAATAGCTTTTTATTTTACAAACAATAAAGTTATCTTAAAATTAGGTATTTTATTAGAAAAGATTTTTAATGCCAACAGTACCAAAAACTATACAGGGTATCCAAGTGTGGACAATCTCTTGGTTTCATACAAAACACGTAAAAATAATGTAAGAAGTTCCCATATATGTGGACAATCTCTTGAATTCATATAAAACACGTTAAAAAAATAATGTGAAAAGTTCCTATAATTTTTTTCCCAAAGTCTCTCTTTGCAGAGCTATGTGCCCTTAAAGAAGACCGCTGGAAATTGTTTTTCTTAAGTAACTTTTATACTACTTAGTATATTGAAATATATTTTTATTATGATAAGTACAAGTAAGAACTTTTTAAAATAATATCCTTGTAAAACATTTGTCTTCATTAGTTCGCCAGGGGCGGACTAACCCTTACACTATAGTGGTAATTATTTTTACACCCTGTATAATAAAGAAATAAAATAACAGTATTTTTGGGTGGCTTAAATTGTTGCCTAAAATAAGATACTCTTTTTAGATGTCGATAAATTGAAGCATTTTCGACAATAACAAGATTTTCTTTGGTAGGGACATCTAAAAACATTAGGTTATTTTATTGCAAATGGTACAAAAAAACCTATAAAAAAAAATTTTATTTTCACAAAACTAAAAAACAGTGCTGCAGCCTAATGAAGGTTTCTCTAATCTTTGATTATTAAAGCTAGAGAATGCATAAAATAAGAGCCTATATCGAACCGACAAACAAAATTATGAAATACAACCCTATTTAATCAAAATGTTGTTTTTCTCGAAAACGCTTGACCTTATCGATATTGGACAAAAGCACCTTTTTCTGCTGGTTTAAGGTATTTAAAAATAATATTTTAATTCCCTTACTCTACAGGGCGTAAAAATAATTACTACTATTGTGTAAGGGTTAGTCCGCCCGTGGTAAACTAACAAAGGCAAATGGTTTACAAAGGATACCATTTTAAGGAGTTCTAATTTATTATATTAAAAAATATTTTATTATACCAAGTGATATAAAAGGTATTTAAGAAAAACCGATTTTCAGTGGCGTCCTTTAAGGGCACATATTTCTGTAAAAAATACTTTAGGAAAATATTTAATATAAACTTGTCACATTTTTTCTGTGTTCTGTATGAATTCGAGAGGTTACCCACATATTCTTTGACATTTTGTATCGACAAAGAAAAAGCAAATTTAAATTAGTTATTTAAATGTATTTTAAACATTAAAAACATGTTTGCTTTTATCAGTTGAGAGAATGACCATATACAGGATTTCCGACTATATTTAGATCTATTTTATTCGCAAAGAGCTTTTTGACTATTTGACCATCAAAAGTTATCTACCATTACTGCAACTATTATTTCGTTATTAACGTACAAAATGCAACATTTTATTTGTTTTTAATTTTCTTTGTATCTAGCTTCGTTTAAGAAAAATTAAAGTAACTTAAATTTCTTCTAAAAGGTACCTATAGACAAAATGTAAAAAAAACAAAAATAAAAAATTAACAAATATTTGCCTTTAAATAAATAAGCAGTCATGTATTTTATGAAAAATTGCCATTTTGCTTATTTACTAAAGTCCAAATTGTTAATTGTTGATTTTACTTTATGCTGTATAAAAATACTTTTAGTATCACTTAAAGTTACGTTACAATTACAATCATTTTTTTTGTCAAAAACCAAAGGCAGAAAAAGAGACTAATAAGCAGTTATTGGTATACTTTTTTAATCATCATCATTGGCGGTGGTACCCACTGAGACGCCACTGAATCTAATAATCTTAATCAAAGTAAAGCGTTACAAACACCTTATTCTTTTATAAGAAGTACCAGATTTTATATTTTTTTTGACATCCCACGAAGGTCTATGCCTAAATACCAGAGTACCGTGGGTGTCGGGTTATTAGATGTTTAACCCATCGTTCCCCCTGTTCCGTCAACGTTGTCCAAGCACTAAAACATGCAGTTGCATTTCACAGCATCTTTTAGACAACGCGGTAGTGCCACCACGGTCGTTATTTTGAAATAACTACTACCTAAATATGTCTCCCCCGCTGGGAATCAGAACCGCCGACCTCTGGCTTCAAAGATCACAGCTCTACCCACTAGGCCACGGGGAGACATCTATCTATCTAAATTGGTTAAAGCGTTTTAAGGATATTTAAAAGAAAACCTTTTTTAATTAATCGACATATATTTACAAAAACCTTTTTTCTATAAAGACAAAAAATCTCCTTTTAAGTTTTGTACCGTAGTTAGTAAATACACTGTTTAATGTGAAAAAATGTAATGATGTATGTTAGAAATGAAAATTATTTTACGTGCACATTGCCACATCCATTTTATTTGATATTTTTTTATTAGTTTCATTTATTTTATCTCATTTTATTAAACCTATTATAATAATATTTTATTTGCTTAAATATGCTTTGTTATAATAATATGTATTAAAATATAATAAATAATTTTATGTTTTATAATTATTACTTTTCATTTAATTTATTTTATGCCAAATACACAATAATTTTAAATAAATGTGTAAAAATTAAATTAAACATTTATAGGCAAAAAAAAAATAAAAAAAAATACTTATTTAATATTAAAATGTGGTATTTTGGCAATAAAAACATTTTAATAAGCAGTTTACTGTTTTAATACAGAGTACTGACTATATTTTAATTCTTTTTGACCGCAAATAACCTTGGAATAAATAGAGGTATAAAGATGCTGTTTTGGCAAAAGCCTTGAATTTTTTCAAATTGTTTCTTATCATATCGCCTTTTAGTTGTGGTATTTTGCTAACACAAAAACAAAATGGCCGATTTTTGATATAGGGCAAATTTGTTATTTTAAAGGGACACCATGAACATTTCTTAAAGTAATTTTTTTTATCTTTGTTATATATATTATGTTTTACCCATCTTTCCCCTGTTCCGTCAATGCTGTCCAAGCACTGAAACATGCAGTATTTGCATTTCACAGCACGTTTTGAACAACTCAGTAGTGCACCACGGACGTTATTTTAAATAACTACTACCCAAATTTTCTCCCCGCTGGGAATCAAACCGGCAATTTCTGGATTACGAGATCAAAGGCTCTGCTTACTGCTCCACTGAGAAGACTATCTTAAAATGTAATATTTTTTCTTTAAAAGAAAAATAACATACGCTCTGGATATTTTTAAAAATATATGTTTTATTTAATTTTAGTAATATAAAATTATTTTCTTAATGATCGATAGTAATAGTTGGTATTAGTTAAACTTAATTATTACATTACATAAAGAGTTTAATAAAAAAATATTGTTAACGTGTAATTTACTTTTAATGTATTGGTTGTAAAATTGATAAAACCAAAAATTCATTCCCTGTATTCGGCTGTACGTAAGATTTAACAAAACCTTATAACAAATCATGGGCGTATATAAGAGAGGGGGTAGAGGGTTTGAACTCTTCTCTTATTTTTACAGTGGACGGTCATGTTGAAACCCTCCTTATAGAGCTATAGTAGAAAGTAATGAAGGAATTGGTAGTTTAAAAGTTTTGATACAAGTTTTTTTATGCTCAACCCCATAAAGATGCTACATGTATGTCCATGTGAAAAACTGTTTTTTGGTGGCTGCTGTCTGTTTGGTTTCACCTGAACCGAAAATTTGGTAATTATGCAATTAGATTTAATTAAATAATTCAAGATGCGCTCATTACAATTTTTTGAAACTTAGCACTAAGGTTTGCTAAATTGTTCTTTATTAAAAGTTATCTCATATTTTTTTGTAAAATGTACAGGGAAGCCAATAATTAACCTTTTATAAATTTACATGAGATCTACTATGTTCCGCTCGGGGATGCACCACCCAGTATAAATATTTTATAATTTGGTCGATTTTCTAAAGGGCAAATAAAACTTTTTCTTGTTTAAAGTTAAAAAAACACGTTTTTTAAGCCGAATCTTCAAAATAATACTAATTCTAAAATATCCCAAAGAGAATGACAGCTGTAGAACCCTGCATTTGTTTTTCCCCTATGCGAGCGCAATTTTTAACACGTTCACTGTCCAGGCAGATTTTGGGGTATCGGTCGATACGTCGATTGTGTTAGATTTAGTAAACATGGTTGTCATCACAATCACATTTGATTCAAACTGACAAAAGAAAAATAATTGTATCCTCTCAATACGTCCATCTGATATAAACATTCTTCTACCGTGCGTTTTACTCTTAAAACTTACCCCGACTATTACTTATCCAATGAATCCTATACAGTAGCGGCGTCAGCGGTGGGCGTGGTGGGGAGCGCTCAACCTAAATTGTTCTCGCCCAACCGTTTGGGTCTAACGCGAATTTTCCGAACGCAAAAGTCATGTCTTAAAAACCATTCGACTTATCTATGGTCGCAATATTGGAAAATTACCACTATGTCATTAGAAACGAATTTTAGTGTAAAATTTAACTATAAAATAAAATATCCTAATTAAATGTTTTAAAAATTTAAATTTTTTCCCTTATTTATGCTTACCTATTTAACATTTTAATCACCAAATGATATACATATCATTTAATAACAAAATAAAATAAAGTAATATTAAAATAGTTTAACAATTTGTCTTTAAATAGGACTTTTTTTTCACATAAAATGGGAATCATGTAGAACATCGTTTTCAAGGCTTTTTAATTTTCTAGTTAACATACCGTACAAACAGTGCGGTTTTAATGAAATTGGTTTGTAAGTCGAGAACGGCCTTGCCGATTTTCAAGGGGTTGTGAAGTGGCGATAAGTAGGGAATTTAAGAACTCCTACAAACAAGGTGCTACATGACCTTAATTTATATTTGCAAAGAAAAAAGTTACCAGTGTGCCCCTTGATACTAGACCGCGTGACCAAAGTTATTTTAATGCCAAAAGTAGCTTAACTGACACCATTTTACACAAATTTTACCCGATCTCGATATCTTAACCCATTCAAAAGTTAAGGGGGAAGAAAACTTTAAAACCGTGTAATGTATGTAAACATTGAAGCTAAACTTCATGCTGTGACTCTAGAACGACACCACTTGTACACACAAAATGGTGATGAATAGAGAATTGAAAGGCATTTAAAAAAAGTATCACTTGAGAAAAAGTTGCTACTGCCTTCTTAACCAAAAAATTATTTTTATGTCAAATATAGTTTAAGTATCAATTTTTTCCTTTAACTGATCATACCGGTCCCATTCAAAAGATAAAGGAGGGTAGTAAGATATTTCTTCTTTCGTTTGTTATACAGACTTTCAAGCCAAAAATTTTAGAAAACCATTTGTTTTGATTTCCAAAAATGCAAAAACCAAATATTTAAATATTTCTGTGGCCATTATGCTGGTGTAGCTCTATCTCAAAACTGATCTTACACATAAAATTTTTGGTCATCAACAGGCTTTATTCCCCATTAACACCCCCCTATGGTGTGGAAGATTTTTTAATAAATTGATGGGTTTTATCTTCTTTAAGACACACAATAAATACAACTTTTAACTAATAGGGATGTGCATATTTTCGTGAGATTTGATGCGAAAATGTTGTTGTTTTTTTTTACTCCAATTTGCGATGATTGCAGGTTAAAGGAGGTTTCGTTTTCAGGTTATGGACCTAAAATGAGCTTCTAAAATATTTGTACTGAATTTTAAAACGCCCTTTATTCATAATAACAATATTGCACTGCACATTTTACTGCCCACCCTCTAAATTTCTCTCTGCCGGATATTGCCCAACTTAAAAAAAGCTGGCGCCGCCACTGATCCTATATGATGCATGGGCGTGCGAATTGAAACGACTTTGCATCACATATGATTGATTCATGGACAATGAACGTGTTACAAAGTATTTTCTTTTAAAAAAATGTGTTCTAAATAAAAGTGAACAAAGCCCTCAATTTTTCATGAGTCACTCGTATTTTCCATTCTTTTCCCTAAAGTCATTACAGCAAACCTCCTAGATGTAAAAGCCACGTTATATTTCACCTATCAAAATGTGTTCTACCATCCCGAGTTTATCGTTCAAATTAAACGCCACTTCTAGCGAACTTTTCAGTATGTTCTTACAAGCAAGGAAAATTAAATTGTATCTTATTTATGTGGTGTGGGCTTCTGGATGTTGTTTCAATTTAAAACTGAAAATTCGGTAGATAGGGCTTATGAAAATGTAATTTGATTTTGAAAGGTTGTATTGTGTTGGCGAAAAGATATTGTAGCAAAGATTCCAAGGTATTACATTTCAAAGCCGTTGTAATTTAACCAACACCATAACATTTAAGTAGCTGGTATTTAAAAAAAAAATATGCTTAAAATAAAGTTTAACCAGAATTTGCCGTTAGTTATATAGAGAGTGTTTTAAAACCTAACTTAAAAATGTGGTAACTTACCTAAAAGAATAGGTTTTTTTGTATAAACGTTTAAATAATTTTTTCTGTCCAGACGTAATAATTTTCATTTTATTTTTATTTTATATCGCTAAGATTAAAAAAACACAGGTAATAAAACATGTTATAAATAAAGTAGGCAAAAAAAATATCTTTTTTGGTCGTTGCGTAAGTGCGTAGTCACCTTACCACTGTTTCATAACCCAAACTCTTAACTTTTAAGCTCTTTTACCCAACATCGTTAGTATTTTTATTATTTCCTATTTTTAGTTTTATTATTTTTATTGTTATCTTAAAAACTTGGAGCCACCTTCTATCTAGTTAAATGATAAATATAAATATAGATACTGTACTTCTATTTTGCAATATTATAAATATACAAATTAAAAGGTTTATTTGTTAGTTTTTAATAAAAAAATAAAAGCATGTATACTTTTTTCTGGTAAAAGCAGTCATCAAGATTTTCTTTTGCCATGATTTAGGCAACAGATTAATCGAATATTATTATAAAAACAAAATTATTTTAAAACACAGAGAAGTTAGCCCAAATTCCATTTGTTTATTATTAAACTAATTATTTTCAAGCAATTATTTTTTTCTACCTATTTTTTTCCTGTCTTTTTCACTATTTCCTAAAACACAAACTAATTTTCTATAAAATTTACAAAATATTTTAAAAAAGTACTTGACATTTTTAATCACCTATACATTTTAGAAAAACTAAAATTTTTAAAAACCTTTGCGTGTTATTACTTTTAAACTATAAAGCTATTAACATATGTTAATAGATACATTAAAACTAAATAGTCGATTTTAAGTGACCCGCTTAAAATTTTTTAACTTGTTAGTAGTATTATTTTTAATAATTTGTATTAAATTTATTCGCGAACTATCAAACAAAAAGAAATTTGACCCTTTAATCAGTTTATGTTGCGTTTACTTTTTTAGACATTAAAACAAAATACTAGTTCTAAGAATAAAAAAAAGCGACTGTCACTTTTTTAACCCTTTATTTAGTGTACTTAACTGGTAGACTTTATCTTTATGTTAACGAATAAAAAAATCGGCGTTTCTTTAACGATCCCGAAAAAATATTATTTAAAACTAAGCATGCCTTTTTGAAACCTATATAAAACTTATTTGCTTAAATTTAGTATACCATTTTACTTAACAAATATTGTATTGCACAATAAAATGTATCCTCCCATCAGGACTCTTAAATGTATATAATAAAGTATGTATTCTTTGTACCCATTTTTAAATACAACAGAAAAAAAAAGAGATATAAAACATATTCTTGAATTTCAACTAGAACAAAGTTTATTGCTAATTGAATTTTTAAACTTTTCTTTATTAACTTTGCCCAACTTTTTCCGTTAACTGATGACAAATGAAATTATCTAAAATATTTTAATTAAAAAAGTTTAATAAGGAAAATTAATTTGAAATCCTTAGACAAGGTTCTTCTCGATTATTAAAACTGGTAAAATAAAGTTTTGATTGCTACTAAATTGTAAATAGTTGACTTTATATTTTCTGCCGTCTGGCGATATTAAATTAAAATAATTAAGCACCTTCTGTTGGCATGACTCTTTTTAAAGTTTTAAAATAAATGCACTTTATCATTATTTTGTCTATACACAGCAAAACAAAAAGGTTTAAAATAAAGGACTTCTTATAAAAGCGAATAACATATATTATCTATATATTAAAAAGACAAATCCAAAATTTTCAGACACTTCGACAGAAGGTTCAACTAAATCGATTTACATCATTTTTTTAACCATTCTATGGTTATTGAAACGTCTCAATATTACTTTTTGTTAATGTCTTATGACCTATATTTTCCAAAAATATAACAAAAAACATAATGTATTATACGCATACAGTGTGTCTACATAAGTTGGCGGCATATGGAAAACTTTTTATTATTAATTTTGCGAAATAACGTTATTCTTTATAAAAAGTTCTGCATGATCCAAAAATTAAAATGCAATCATCAGATATTAAATTGTGTCAGTCATGTACGAGGTTTGGCCAAAAATGTATTACGTACTTTTTGTAGCTTTTTTGATATTTATTTTTTTTTTTTTATCTTTGGACAAACCACGAAGGCTAAAAGCCTAAATACTAACGTACCGTGGGTGTCTTAAGCGAGGTAAGAGGGAGTTTGTTGACACGGGACTTAAATACTTGAAGATTTGGGGGAAGGAAAGACCTCCGCGGGCAGCAGGTTCCACAATCTAGAAACTCTAGGGATAAAAGAACGAACAAAGTGAGAAGTTCGGGGCCTGTCCAGTTGGACCGTATAGGGATGCATACGCGCGGAACCACGAGTTTCTCTGTTGGGAACCGTGAGTGGAGGAACTATACTGGTCAATTCTTCAGAGCAGAAGCCATGGAAGTACCTATAAAAAAGCGATAAATCGCCCACAGCCCGACGATGGGCAAGAGAGGGAAGCCTTTCTGTAAGTGAAGGATCATTAATGAGACGAATAGCTCTTCTTTGAATAGAATCAAGAATGCTCAGGGTTGTTGGGGACGCCATGCCCCAGATATGAGAACAATATTCCAAGGGAGGTCGGATTTGGGACACATATAAAGTGTATAAATTAGAAGCGGAAAAATACTTTTAGCTCGAAAGAGAAATCCAAGCTTTTTGAAGCTGCCGTGGCTATAGATACAATGTGTTTATGCCAGTTAAGGTTACTTTCAAATGTGACGCCCACGAGATTGAAGGTGTCTTTGCTCTGTAGAACTTGGCCGCTCATAAGTAGAGGATGAGTATTTAATGACTCTTTTCGCGACAAGGAACATGACTGTGTTTTAGATGCATTAAAATGGACGAGATTTTTGGCGCCCCAATCCAATATTAAATTAAGATCCTGCGAAAGAGATATCTGCATCGCTCTGCGTTTATTTTCCAAGTCAGGTTTAGTGATGGGTTTAGGGACCCGAAAGCTGGAGTGAAGGGTACTATCGTCGGCGAAACTATGAATGGAATTAGTTGTGGACGAGAGAAGGTCGTTGATGTGAAGAAGAAACAATGTTGGTGCCAGAACTGAGCCCTGAGGGACTCCAGCATTTACTTGGTGAAAGCTTGAAGAATGGCCGTCCACAATAACTGATATACGTCGATCAGATAGATAACTAGAGAGCCAAGTACAGAGTTTAGTTGAAAGACCATAGGAGGGAAGTTTATTAAGAAGTGCGGCATGCCAGACCTGGTCAAAAGCTTTGGATATATCAAGAGCAACGATCTGGGACTCACCTAGAAACTCAAGAGACTTATTCCAACAGTGTGATACGAAGGAAAGAAGATCTGCTGTAGATCTTTTGTGGCGAAATCCATACTGCCTGTCGTGCAAAATTTTGTGTTTTTCTAAGTACTTAAGAATTTGTGAATTAATTAATTTTTCCATTACTTTACAAAGAACTGAGAGAATTGAAATTGGTCTATAGTTAGATGGAAGCGATTTAGATCCTTTCTTGGGAATAGGTTGAACACGTGCAGCCTTCCAGCTCTCCGGAAAGATACCTGTGTCGTAAGAAATTCGAAAGAGCCGAGTTAAGATTGGTGCAAGTTCTGGAGCACATTTTTTTAAAACGATTGCTGGTATGCCGTCCAGCCCAGACGATTTCTTGGTGTTAAGGGAGGAAAGGATACGCTTAATGTGTTTTACTTTAAAAATAATATCGGGCATTTTATGAGGAACTGGGGCAACCGTTGGAATTGGATGATTTACGGGAGGGTCAAGGGTTGAATTGGCAGCAAATTGTTTGGCAAATAGTTCTGCCTTCCCTTTAGCAGTAGAAATAATTTCATCTTCCAAAGTTAGTGGTGGAAAAGAACTGGCACAAAAATTCCTACTTATGTTTTTCGCAAAGGACCAGAAGGATTTGCTGCCATTTGAGCAAGAAAGAACTTTGTTTTTGATACGATTGTCGAAGGAGTCTTTGGCTTCAGAAATTGTTTGATTGTAGTAGTTTCTTGCTTCAATGCTGGCCTGTCGGTTTTCTGGACTAGGATCCTGTAGAAACTTCTTGTGAGCCTGAACTTTTAAAATTCTGGCTTTTTCACAAGATTTGGAAAACCAGGGTTTGTTATTGGATTTTTGGGGTTCTTGATGGTGTGTGGAATATAGGTTTCAATGCCCAATTGAATTGATTCAGTAAGTTGATTGCAAATTTGGGAAGGATCACGAGAAGAAAAGCAGATGGAATTCCAGGGGTAAGTGGCGAAGAAGTCCCTTAGGCCATCCCAGTCGGCTGAGTTGTAGTGCCATACGGTGCGTGGTGGCATGTATTCATTTACCTCGGGATGTGCAGGGTAAGATATAGTAACTAAGCCATGATCTGAGCGACCTAGGGGTGCTGTGACAGATGTTTCATAGAGTTCGGGGTTTGTAGTAAGAAAGAGATCTAGGGGATTTGAACTATGATTTGGGACTCTAGGAAAGTAGGTGGGTTTCATAATAAGGTTGGTAAGAGAGTTACTGACTGCGAAGATTTCGGCTGCTCTGCCTTGGGGTCAGTTTTTGAAGAGCCCAGCCAATCCTTATTATGGACATTGAAGTCGCCAAGCACGATTACTTCAGCCGATGGAAACTGAGAAATTATGCTATCGATCTTTGTTGAAAGAAAGTCAAAGAATTCGACATAGGAATTATTAGATGGGGACCGGTACAAACAGCAGATAAATTTAGTTGAAGACCTAAGGAAAGTTTGAGCCAAAGGATATCAGGCCTACCCGATTCAAGATTAGAAACTCGAGCACAAGCCAGATCGTTGCGGACGTAAGCACATACGCCACCATGTGGGCGGAAAGGCAGAAATAAGTTCGTAGCCTGGGAAGAGAAGGTGTTTGCTGGTTGAAGGTGCAGATATAATTAATAAGGAGCTAAAGTTTGTAACTTTGATTGTTTTTTTTTAATTTTCGGAAATACTGAACCAATCATGATTTTTTTACAATACGAATGCTACACTATTCAGGAATGCTGCAGGCTACATTTAATTATGATTAAACAAGAAGTTCAGAAAAAACATAATTAACGCTCAACGAAGTGGACACGGGTCCGCTAGTAACTATATAAAACCCGTCGATATTCGACCGGTCCAATCTAGTTTTCATATAATTTACTATTTTACAATGACCGCCAAAAATAACAATTACACAGGTCCACAAATAACAAAAGTGGTCTGTACTGTATCAGAATAAAAATTTGCTAGTGCCCTGTTGGCACCAGCAGTTAAGTTGTTGTTTTGCAAATTGACCCCTAGTTCCAGATTCGTGTTCAGCAGAATTAAATACGTAAAGAATCTCCGGCAGATGCCCAGTACCTACAGACCAATTTTTTTATTTTGTGGTCCTGTATTTTCGCTTTTTTATTTAACCATCATTGTAACTACAGCAGTTTTTAAATATCCATGTACTACTTACCTTACCACGGCTTATATAAATTAAGACCATGTACCAGCTTTTTTAAAGTATATATATATATATATATATATATATATATATATATATATATATATATATATATATATTTATATATATATATATATTTATATATATATATATATCTTTATATATATATATATATATATATATATATATATATATATATATATATATATATAACATTGCAAGACTATCATTCAAATAAATAAATGATTTTTGAAGCCTTCCATGTAAGGCGAAACGTCAGAAAATGTAAATTATTGTTTTATTAATCAAAAAAAACCTCAATCCCAGAAACGAAGTAAACAAAAGTAATTATAAGAAATGGTTTAGAAAAATTGATCAATATATATATATATATATATATATCATAAATGGTTCTTGAGCCTTGATATAACTACATTAATAAAGGTAGAGTTTTTTGGGCATATGGCTCATTAATGACAGTAAAAATAAATAAATAATAACCTGTATGAATTCGGCTACCATGGATAGTTGTTTTAAAATTACGGAGTCTTCAGAAGAAAATGGAATACCCCGGGCCCGACCAAGATGGCGACACGTGTTTCGTCTTCGCTAAGACTTGTCATAGCCGCTTCAGGTAGTAGACACCTTGATGATGCCCCGATTGACTATAAATATCCTTTTTTGTTTCCCAGAACTAACAATTATAGACAACCGGTACCATCTCACCAAGACATTTAAAACACCAGCCATGGCATCGAGAGGTTAAAGGTGGTAGGTAAAAGTACGCCATCTAGTTGTACATGTCAAAAGTTAGGTATGCAACATAGTTTCCTTATGGTTTGTTGGTATAATAGTATGACCTTAGACGTACCATTATATATAAAAAATGGACGGTTTTTAGTCCCTTAATGATATTGATATACAACTACAATTAGCAAAATTATATCTTAAGACTGAAGAAGTCAAAGTATTTAAAGAAGCAGACAAAAGCTAGAGTATCAGTCTTAAAAAATCAAAATGTGTTTTGATTACTTTTTACACTTTTTAATTAAGTAGTCTCAAAAATAAGTTTTTTCTTTTTAAAGTTATATTTTCTGAATTTTAAACCACCCTGTATATCCCTCATTAAGTTTTATTATAGCTTTTTGCACTTCCAGACAAAGCAAACATTTTTATGTAGAATAACTTTTTTCGAAATATTAAAAATATGTTTTTACCGGTATGGGTAAGTCCATCCGTGGACACACTGTATGGTATACAGGGTGTTTTAAAACAGATGCAAAAAATCTTAGGTGGTAAATCTCTGTTAAAAAATAAAAGGTAGTTTGTGGTATAAACATTGAGTCAGAAATCAACCGTTAAGGAGATACTGCGGTATATTTTATTTTGAACATTGGTCCTCAACATTTGAATACTTTTAAAGTAATCTGGTTTTATTGGTAATATGGTTTATATAAAGTGTCCGCTTACTAGTGGTACATGAAAAAATCACAGTTTTTTTTTGCTAAAATATTAAGATTCAACCAAACATTATTATTTATGTGTATACTACAAAGTGCTAGCTTCTCTACACAATTTTCTCTAAAATGTCCCAACTTTTTTGTGCTACTCTGTATGTACCGTACCGTACTTAACCACTTAAATGCAAATATCTTTAAAACTGCTACTCAAAAGCTCTTCTTACAAACTATACATTTTTTGTCTAAAAGTATAGGGGAGTTTACTGGTTAACTTAAATGGTACATACACACAGTAGCAAAAAATAAGTGTGATGTTATAGAGGAATTTAAATAAGTGTAGCTAGTGCTCTTTAACTTTAAACAAAAAATAATATCAGATCTTAATAGGTCATGTCAAAATACTCCTAGAAATTAAGTTTTAATATAATATTGAAAACGTATTAAATATTATTGAAATAGTTTATAAATACTATTTTCACACATGTTTGGTTTAATCCTAATATTCTAGCATAAGGACTCTGTTTTTTTGTGTACCATTAAATAGGCCTTGCATACATAGGGGCGTATCTCAAAATTTTGTGTTTTTGAGTTACGTCCACCAAACGGATTGTCCTAGACATTTCTAGCGGCTGTCTAATGGGCTTATCTTAATTCCTTTTAGTTTAAAAGTTATTGAAATAAATTATTTAGGCGTAACAATATGTTGCAGAATTAATTTGCTAACAAAAAGGCGTATTTAAGATGCGCCTTTTTGTTTGCAGTATTTTTTTCTTGACTTGTATTTAAGAAGGCGTATCTTAAGATACGCCCTTTAGTTTGCAATCATTTAAGGTAAAGTCATCCAATACGCCCATTGCAATAACTACAATTGTGTGCTAAAGACCCCTACTTAGCCGATTGATCATTCCAGTTACTTGTTTACAACTGTTAAGTGTATGTTCAATCTTCGTTTTTTTCATCAGAATATATAAAATAATTGTTTAACAGTGCAAAAATCGTATGGTAAGTAAACAAAAACTATTTTTGAAAAAATAGCATCATTATCGCTACGTTTTTAGTATTACAAGTGTGTATGTGTGACATAATCCTAAAATCAAAAAATTGAGACTTTTCGCCACCTTATGTTTCCTTCTTTTTTTCAGAATAAAAACAACTAAAATCAGTATGGATGTATTAGTGTTGTGACGACAAAACAAAAAACGTTGTAAATTCTAATGAACTTCAATTTTAGATGACAATCAAAAATACTTTAAACGAGGCAGTAAAATTAAAATGATGTACAAGAAAAAGTGGTATTACGGAACTGTGTTAGCATGTGAAAACGAAAGTGACTCAAATTCAGACAGTTTATCCGACAATGTGCCTCTTAGTCGCCTTTTAGAAACTTCCAACGACTCAAATTCAGACAGTTCATCGGACAATTCGCCTCTTAGTCGCCTTCTTGAAACTTTCTTTCCTTTTACAAAACCGGGCAAAGCTATTAAAGAAAATGAAACCATAGGGTATCACGAATCAATTTTGAAAAATAAAAGCGAAACTGAATTATTATGTTCGGATAGTTTGCATGAACATTTTTCAGTTTGTTGTCTTCTGGAAATCACGAAAGCCAACAAATCTGTGCATCTGAATAAAGAAATGCCTTGTACCGACAGCGGTAAAGTTATAAGACAAAATATATCCATACCAGCAGATAGAGCAGTTGTCACAAACGAACCATTTCGTTCTACCCGTAATATCCAACACGCGAAAAGCTACAATTTTAAAGCAGATCAAATACCAAAGATGAGACTGACATCCCATATAATGATGACTTGGATAAAAATCCGAACTATGTAGACCTGTGCTCAGTAATAGGGTGCAGACAAGAAGGAGACCAATTTTGCTCTTTTTGTGAAATTTATACGTGTAAAAGGCACTTTAAAAAATCATGCCGCGAACATGATCTGGATGGAAATATTGTAAAGGCGAAGTCTGGGCTTCATGTCCCAGATGCCTTATACTCCTCAATTGGGACCACTTTAGTACTGACCCACCTTGTTGCAAGTTACAAATACGTCAAAAAAACGAACGCCTGAGGATTTTGCAATGGACGGATGTCCACGGGTAGTCAAAGTCAAGAAGACTAGAAAACTACTTATTTAGAAAACTGCTCAAAGCTTGGGAAGATCTGGACAATCGTATATTATACCTAAAACTATAAACATAGTTTTACCAAAGACGTTAAGAAATCGTTGCAAAGGTAATGTGTGCGTAAAAAGTAGAAAAGATGTCATGATTTTACAGAAAAAGACCGTCAAGAAATTTTAAATGCTTATTATTCCTTAGGAGATCTTCAGTTCCAGCAAGAATATATAAATCGACATATTATTAAAGAAGAAACTAAACAAAAAACAAAAACAAATGAAGATTCGAGATGCTCCCATTCCCATTGGTATTTTATGCCTCTGAAAAGTGCTCGTATTTAGGTGTGTCAGGTATTTTTTCTCAACACCTTAAGTATTAGTAAGAAAGTAATGCGAAACTGCCTAAGAAAGTTAAAACCAACTGGGATAATTGAAAAAGATAAACGAAGTGGACGGCCTGAATGTATTAAAGAAAAAGATGAAAGCATAAGGCGGGCTATTAGACATAATATAAACAGATTTCCTAGGGTAGAATCGCACTCAAGAACATATTACATTTTACAGTTCTCTTCCTTATGAATGAGGCTTGATATTTTTGATTTCCTATTAAAATTTAAGATTTTTCATATTATATTGTTTATTGGTTTCTTTTTTGTTCATTAACTTAATGTAAAAACAATACCGGATGATTTATAACAAATTCGTTATTTTCTTAAAAAAATGATAAATGCAGGGTTGTGTTTTTACATAAAAACAGTAGTCGTTTAATTTATGTAGGTTACCATTGTTGCTCTTTGATTTTAATGCTCTTAACAATTATTGTACTTAAATTAATAAATATGTTGTTTTATTTTATGCAGTAGGGTATCTGATAATGTTTTGTTCATTAGTTATTTTTGATACTACCTAAATATGCATATGGCACCGAAGGGGTTTTTGTTTAGTTTAGGATATAACTAAATGTAAAATCGACATTAAAATAAACTTTTGTTACTTTTTTAAGGGCGTATATTATTTTTAACATTACTGATATGCTATTAACCACTGCACATAAAAGGGCGTATCTTATAATTTATTTATTTTATTAACAATTATAGATATCTTATAAAAAACTCCCGGTGTTAATCATGTATGCGACCAATTGACACATATTAAAAATAAAAACGGCTCAATATTACAAGCAGTTCGTTCGTAAAAAGCTTTAGTTTCACTCCAAAATCTTTAATCTCCTCTGCTGTAAAATTTGTTTTTTTGAGTTACGCCCCTTTGTATGCAAGGCGACAGGGTGTTAATTAAGTATGTACCATAAATTTAACAGACGATTCTTTAGGTAATTTTAAGACGAAATGTTCATATAAACATGGGTCCGCAAATCCTTCGTTCTCAAGATACAGGGTGTTAAAATAAAAAATAAAAAAGGTTTTTCGTAAATATCTTAAATATCCTTTATCTAATTTTGTTGTAATTTGGCAATGGTATTTATAGCATTAAGGAGCTAATTTAGCCCGAGCTTGATTCAATTTATTAAGTTCAGTGGCGTCTCGAGCGGGATTTGAACGAATATTTTTGACTTAAAAATGTACGCCACTGACTTTTGTGCAATTTTTATCATTTCTTTGGATTAAGCAAATAGAAATACAACTTTTGATCTCTTAATGTTTTTTCGTATCTGGCTTAGTTTTTGAGAAAAAAGTTTATTACTAATTACGTAACAATAACAACAAATATTAAATAGCATTAACATCAAGACTAACGAATTTTTAGTCTAGTGAAATTTATTAGTTTGGATGTTAATGGAATAATAATTAAATTACGGTTTTTTGGTTGTTTAATTAGTAATAAAAAATTATAAAAATAATTTCCAAAAGAAACATTTAATTCCACTTCCGTGTGAGGTCCAGGGATATGCAATTACGTCGACTTTTTCTCAAAAACTAAGCCAGATACGAAAAAACATTAAGAGACCAAAAAGTTGTATTTCTATTTGCTTAATCCAAAGAAATAATAAAAATTGCACAAAAGTCAGTGGCGTACATTTTTAAGTCAAAAATATTCGTTCAAATCCCGCTCGAGACGCCACTGGACTTAATAAATTGAATCAAGCTCGGGCTAAATTAGCTCCTTAATGCTATAAATACCATTGCCAAATTACAACAAAATAAGATAAAGGATATTTAAGATATTTACCAATATACTTTGGTCACTTCATTTTGAGAAAAGTAAGTTACTATGGTTACTGTCTTTTTAAATCAATAAAGTACATTTTTTATTGTAGTAACTAGGATTGCCTACTTTTGACTTTTTAAACTAATATAATGTATTCAGGTATTTTTCTCCATCAAAGTGCTGAAAACATAATTGACACTCTTACATCAAAAAATAAAGTTTTTATTTAAACGTGACGTCTTTATTTCAAACGATTTTTAAATTTTTTCCAAATCGAACTTTACAGATTAAAATATTTTTCAATTTTAACCTGTCGACGATAACAATAAAAAAAGTTTTTAAAATTAATTAGAAAAAGTTTGTACTGATTTGGATTATTGCAAACTTCGAAACTTTCTATTAAATTTATATTATGTCTCGTCTGGGATTTTTTATAAGGCAGTAAGGAATTTTTTAACCATAAAAAATATTTTAGAACAAGTAAATTGCCTATATTAAGTTATTTATTTTATTTCTTAATTTTTTTATTTTATCTTCTTCTTTAATTTTATCGGCAGTAGTTTTAATTATTTAGGAATTTTGTTCTTAATGCATGTATTAAGGTTCTGCTATGGTCCACAAATGTTGGGCTTTTTCCCTATAAGGTAACTTAAAATTAGGAAAATTTACTAAAACTGTGCAAAACAAAATTCCTTAATAAATAAAACGACTGCAAATAATTTAAAATTTTAAGAATTAAAATAAATAACTTAATATAGGCAATTTACTTGTTCTAAAATATTTTTTATGGTTAAAAATATATCGTTGCTTTATAAAAAATCCAGACCGACATAATATAAATTTAATCAAAGTTTTAAAGTTTGCAATAATCCAAATCATTAAACTTTTCTAATTAATTTAAAAATTAAAAATATTTTAATCTGTAAAGTTCGATTTCGAAAAAATGTAAAACTTTTAAATCGTTTTGAATAAAGACGTTACGTTTAAATAAAAACTTGTTTGATGTATTAATTATGTTTTAAGCAACCCTAATTACTACAATAAAAAATGTACTTCATTAATTTAAAAAGACAGTAACCATAGTTACTTACTTTTCTCAAAAGAAATGCCCTAAGTATATTGTCAGATACATAATATTAAAATTTTTTATTTTTCATTTAAAATATATATATATAGAATTATGTCACAGTTTTAGTTAATTTTCCTAATTTTAAGTTACCTTATAGGGAAAAGCCTAAAATTTGTGGACCATAGAAGAACCTTAATACATGCATTATCTATTAGAGGGTAATAGCTATTTAATGGTACACAAAAAAACACAGAGTCCTTATGCTAGAATATTAGGATTAAACCAAACATGTGTAAAAATAGTATTTATAAACTATTTCAATATTATTTAATACGTTTTCAATATTATATTAAAACTTAATTTCTAGGGCTATTTTGACGAAGTCCATCCGTGGACACAATGTTTATGAGGGAGAACTAGAGATGAACGAGGGTCAGGGCTTATTCTCAAGTCGAGACAACGATTACAAAGCAGAGGTCGCCCACCTACACGATGCACCGATGATATTAAAAATCGCACCTAATTAGAAAAATGCAGCACATCGACAACACTGGACTAGACTACCGGAGGCCTATGATCAACAGTCAAACACGGACAGATCGAGTGATCATGATAATAATACATTAGAAATTTTAGCATTTAACAACCATTATATTAGAATTTATTATTTTATGCATCATGCTAAACTAGTTTTACTAAATTCTATGTAAATTTTGATACCTTTATATATTGACTTGTCTGTGGATTTTGAAACAAAATTTTATAACACTATTTTGAAGACAGAATAAGCTAACACACTTAATTTCTTGTCACGATTTTTAAGCACGCTGTATATAATCGGACAATTTTAATGATTATATTATAGCTTTTGGCATTTCGGACAAAGCAAACATTTTTATAAAGAATTTCTTTTTAAAGTCAAAAAAAAATGCAGGTATAGTTTAGTTCATCCGTGGACACAATGTTTATAAGGGAGATCAAGAGATGAACGAGGGGCTGGGCTTATTCATAAATGGAGACAGAAATGTTACCATCTAACAACCATTATATTAGAATTTATTATTTTTTAAGCCTCCACCTGGTGGTGCATCGCCAGACTAGTTCTAATAAATGGCATGTAAATTTTGATACTTTTATATAATCCACAGACAAGTCTGTGGATTTTAAAACAAACTTGTATAACACTATTTTGAAGACGTTGACAGGATAAGCTAACACACCTAATTTTGTTATTTTATAGTATGTCAATTACATGTTATTTAAAGAAAACATATTTGTAAAATCGTTGCTTACCTGACACATACCCTTATAAATAGGCCAGTATTCATTATTCATTACTAGTGGGTTGATAACATGTAGCAGAAATGCAAAATTTTACAAATAGTTTTTTCTTAAATCACTTTAATTTGGTTTATTAGAAAAATACAAAATTCAGTGTGTAGGCTTATCTTTTCAATGTCTTTAAAATAGTTCACTAAAATTAAGAAGCCAATATTTAAAAGTATCAACATCTACGTGGAATTTCATATGGTCATTCTGACGATGCACTACCTAGTATACTACCCCACCCTGTATACGGGTGGGCCAAAATAAACTTGCACACTTTTCAACTAATAATAACATTTTATTTGTTGCACTTATCTTTTTTTAAGGGCTAATAGGTAGTTATGTTTGCCAACTTTGGTCAAACAGATTTAGACAAAACTGGACTAACGGGACTTTTTTCAAAATACTGTATTTAACCTCGTTGCAAACAACACACACAAACTATGAAAAATGATTTAGTATTAGCCAATCTGTCAACAATTTAAGGTTTTAGAAATTATAATTAAAATTAACAAATAATGCTTTCCATAAAGCATTCATTTCTCTTGATTAAAAAAAAAAAAGTTTTTTGGTGTACTTTTAAAAATGAAAAAAGGTGAGGTTGTCATGGTTACTGAGTTGGGACTAACAAAACTTAACAGTAAATTAATTAAAAATAAACGTATTAGTTTAATGGTAGAAACATTTTTAATGCATCATTTCGGAAAAAGTCCCATAAGTCCAGTCCTGTTTAGATCTATTTCACCAAAATTAGAGAAAACATATCTACCTATTAGCTTCTTAAAAATAAAAAAAGGCACAACAGATATAAAGTTACTATTAATTAAAAAGTCTGCAGGTTTAATTTGGCCCACACTGTAGTCTATAGAACATGGTCCATAATTTTTAAACCAAAAAAAAACATATTTTGATATCAAGCCCACTAAAAAAGACAAAAATATAACAAAAATAAAAGGAAAGATAAATTAAGGGCGATCTAAATTTGAAAAGTGGGGAAGGGGGATTCGTTTTTAAGGTGAAAGAACGGAAAGTCAAATGTTAAAGTTAAAGATAATAAAAGGATCTACAACTTTTCTATTACACCATTTTTACAAAACTTTAAAATTTAAGTAAAAAATTCAAAGACTAAGTTTTTGACTTTTTATTTTTTTTTACGAAATGTGGTGAATTTTATCATTTTGTGTCTCAAATTGTAACTTTTTGAATTAAAAATATTTATTTTTTTACCTTAGTTTGACTTGTTATAGAAAAAGTATCGTTATTTTTATTTTCATTTGTAAATATTTCACGAGTCAAAATATCGGCTTTTATTAAAAAATTGGCGGGTGGTCTGTTTAATAAACATTACTGTGGTGGGTCGGGTAAAGTATGTACCCACGCACCTTTTGCCGTCATCCGTTATATAATGCTTTTTACCATTTTTTAAAGTTAGGGTTTAAAGGGTTTAGATACTATTTTCCAAGTTTAAAAAAAATGTTAAAAGTAAATAAAAAATTAAATTTTAAAAGTGCAACACGTTTTTCAATTTTTTTAGATGTGTTATCAAATATAAGGTTTAATATATTCTATTAGGTTGTAAAGTATGGTAATATATTCCGATTTATATTTTTGTGTTTATAAATGTTACATACAATTTTAAGTTTTTTAAAAGATTAATTTGTAAAGAATATTAAATAGCTCATAAACATTTTATAAAATTATTTAAACATTATCACAAAAGCAAACCTTATGGCAATCGATTAAGTCAACTACTGTTATGAAAACTGTTTAAGGTAGAAAATGATGCACTTAAAAATAATTTAATAACGGTCTCTTGCAAACAATTACCAACCTTAACGCTTTTATTATAAACTATATTTTTGGTGTGAAAGATTAAATGATTTTGTAATATTACATTTTATTTTATTTAATACAAATTGTTATTTTGTACTTTAAATAATAAGTTATTTTAGCGACAAAATTATGACCGTAATTTTTAGTTTCTATAAAACGTTTTAATAATAAACAAATTATAATAATTTTTTTTCTGTATAGCTTAAAAGTGGTTAAAAGTCAAAACAAATATTAAATTAATAACATTTCTTTTAAAGATACAGTGTGTATTAGCCTAATTCAATAAATTTTTTAATAAATAAATGGGAGAAATTTTAAAAAATTGTCGAATGGAAATTTTAGTTACGCAATTAATATATATATATATATATATATATATATATATATATATATATATATATATATATATATTAATTTTAAGGGTGATTTCTTACCTCATTTAATAAAGAAAAGTTCCTATAAACATATGTCCGGAGTTGCTTCGTTTCTGAGATACAGGGCGATAAATATTATTATAAAGGTCTGTTTGTTTTTAAATATTTGAAATACTAAACCATATACAAAAAAATGTACCTTACTAAAAAGTTGTATTTTTAGTTAATTTGAAGAAAAAAATATAAAAACAGCACATAAAGCCAGTGGCGTATATTTTTCTCTCAATAATATTTCCTGTTTTGCCCACTGTACGCCACAGGCTTTTATGCAGTTTTTATATTTTTTTCCTTTAAAGCAACTAAAAATACAACTTTTTGGTTAAGTACAATTCTTTTGTATCTGGCTTCGTATTTAAGATATTTAAAAATAAACCGCCCTGTATTTTAAAAACGAAGCAAATCCGGACATATGTTTAAAAAACTTTTTTATAAAATGACACAATGTAGATATATAGTCAGGCCTAAACTTTACATTTTAAAAATATTTTGATGTATACAGGGTTGCTCACAAATTTTGTTAAAAAAGTAATGATAGAAAAGGGCTTATGAAATTTTGTACCCATATTTACTGAACCTTTTATCCTATTACCCTTAAAATAAAATTTTCGGTTTTCTGAAAGTGCCACAGAGATCAACTTTCAGTGGTAAAGAGCTTTAATAACCCAATGGAAACCAGACCTTGGGCTTTAAATTTAAACCTAGCACTTGATTCTCAATCATTTTTGTTGATTATATCCTATCTCCAAACCCAATAGTTTTTAAGTTACTATTAGTTCGAGGGTAAAAAGTTTATTTTCTTAACCATTTTCTATGCTATTAAGAGATGACATATAATGTACAAAAAATATTATAAAATAAGTATTACACTTACATACAATCTAAGGCTAAAGGTAGGGTCCGCGCGTTTAGTAAAGAAGCCACCGATGTCATCATTATCTGCGCTAAATCTCCTGTTATTTCTTCATCCCGTATTTAAAAGTTTTTAATTTTTAAATAAAAACTTTAAAATACCTACTTTCTAGGTAACGATACGAAGCGCTCGAAACCGCGTTTAAAAGAGAGATACAGACGATTTTCCGTAGATAATGATGACGTCGGTGGCTTCTTTACTAAACGCGCGGACTATAGTGGTTTTTATTTAAAATTATTAAAGTTATTTAATGCCAAAAGCTAATTTCTGAGGCACCTTTAAAACCGGAAATTGTATTTTTACGGTTCTGGAATATAAGGTTTATTAAATATGTCTAGAAAATCGCCTTATCTACCATGTCTTCTAACAAATCGCTAAAAATGGCAGTTAAGATGACATTTTTAAACGCAATTTTAGAAAAAATACATAAGATAGGTATAACATGTGGTACATGTATTTTCTTGGAATTGCCTCTAGAATTAATTGTTAAAAAATATATATAAGAAGCTCCATTTAAAATATCAAAGTTAAAAGCCATTTCGGTTAACCCGGATGTGACACATTAAATTTAAAACATTTGATCTGCATCCTATTCAACCATACATTCTGACCAGAACACTTCTAAAAAAATGACAGGCTTGTTAGTAATTTCGTGGGTTCCCGGTATATTGGGATTTTTTTAACACACCTGACCAAGAAACTGCTGCTTCTTTTTTAAAAAATGTCAAATAGCCTTTTAACCATTACAATATTATTCTTGTAACAATGACAGAATAAACCTTATTTGAGGATCAGCTAAATTATTAGGTATACTGTTAAAGCTAATTAAATGTTATTTTATTTAATTTTCCTGTAAATACATTTATTGCACATTTATTTAAATCACTTTAAAGTGAGCCTTAGAAGTAAATATTTAATTTAGAGTATAGTTTAATTTTGTAAATAATTTTCTTAAAAATACCTATTGACTGGTATTTTTTTATTTAAATGCATAAATATACTTATTAATCTTATATGTTATTAAGTAATATCTTAGGATACATATTTTTATTTACGTACCTAACATTCCAAAATCCAGTTTATTTGTACAGTTTTTACCACATAAAGAGGTTCAAGGTAATTAACTAGCACTTAAGATAAAAATGTCATCAAGAGTTTCTTAGTTTTTTGGCCGTAGCACAAATATTAACAGGATCGAAAAGCAACAGTTAATAATGTATTATTATAATGGATTTTAAGGTTATTTTTTATAAAATAGGGGTAACTAAACCTGGATTAAAAAGTTCTTTTAACTATTATCTAAACAAAGAGTAGCATACAAGTTCACAGTAAAATTGTTTTTAAACTTTCCAAAATTGTTTTGTTTATCTTTTCACATCTAATTTTGTTCTAATCATTTATTTTAGTAATTAACATGGGCTATAAAAACTGACAATTAAAACCGATCTTAATTTTCCCTATAATAATTTTAAATTTCGAAACCACTGCATGCCCAATTTAGGTTAGAAAATAGGGCGCGGGGTATTTCTGGATGCTGCGATGCGAGACCGTGATGTCAAAATCCAGACTGGAAAAGTTATACGACTCCCGATATTCTGCGCTGAAAACGGCAAATGTGCAAGCAAGATAGCGAATTTGTGCGGTGCTTTAGGTGGGGTGACAATGTTGGTTTTTCTCGATACAATGGAAAATAGTTTTACTGAGATGCATACGAGTGTTATCTAGTATTAATTTTCAGGATGTTCTTTTTTGTAAAGGTAATAAAATAAACAAGGAAATTATCTATTTTTAAGAATATAACATTTCCATTTTTATCATATTTGTTACAGTGCCGTATTATCCATTAGGCTGACTAGGCTACAGCCTAGGGCGCCATGGAAAAAATAGGCGCCAGACAGGGGAGTAATAGGCGCTAGAGAGGGAATTTTATTAAAAAAGTTTAGGTCGGTTGGGGATATAAATAAAATAGACGCGAAAAGGAGAGAATGACCTTTTTTTGTGGACTGAAATGGAGGTAAGGATTTTTTTTTTTTTTTTGCTCTTCAATTTTTTGAGTAGGAAAATAGGCGCTCTGGGAATTGTAGCCTAGGGCGCCTCATACCCTTAATACGGCCCTGATTTGTTATTATTTACACATATTTTAAAACGTATTATGCACAGGGTTGTCAGTTATATTTTGCCATTCACTTTTAACTATAACTAAGAAGGGTAAAAAAAGTCCTATATACTACATACATTTTTATTAGTTATCTTTTAAGCATAAAAAAATTAACATAAAAAACTTAGAAAAAATAAAAAGGTAAACTTTGTAAAATGGAACATAATTTTAATTATACCTACCTACGGCGCGGCGCTATGCTGAGACTGTAGATGTAATGAAAATTATACCAGATTTAAGTTGCTATATTTTCCAAATTAGTAAGGATAAACATTTGGTAATATAATATACAGGATGTACTATTTAAAGAAAAATCACTTCTTTATTCTTCTATAGTTTTTGAACATTTAATCCAATTTTTAAAATGTGGTAAATTTTAAAAATAGCTCTAAATATTAATAAGTTATTAATGCTAATTAAAACCTATATTTGAGGCCAAGAAATACTTACTATACAATAATATCTTCCATATATAAGTAAACTTGAAGAAAAAAACAATATAATTAAAGCGCCTATTTCCCATCAAAAAAGTATTTGAAAAGCAAAAACACTAAGGTCCCTTCCTTCCTTTTATTTCATTCCAAACCACTTTATTCCCTTATTCAGAAATTACTCACCAAAAATCCCCACTCAACCTAAACTTTTTTAAAACCTCCCTGTTTGGTGCCTATTACTCCTCTGTCTGGCGCCTACTTTTTTGATGGCGCCCTAGGCTGTAGCCTAGTCAGCCTAATAGATAATACGGCCCTGCGTATTTACATTTTAACCCCACACTTATACGCGTGAAAAATATAGTTAAGTCGCGTCGGTCCCGAGACCGATTGTGATGAGGGACAAGGAAGTCACTTATTTCTAACTGTTTTTTAGGAAAAAAAAAACAAGAAACTACATTTTTAAAGAAGATTTTATTTAAATCAAAAATAAAATAATGTAATTTTATTGGTACTTAAAATAATAGCTGTAATAATTTCTGCAGAAGAAAAGTATTTTTAAATTTTTACTGAAGTTGTTAACTTCTTCATATGTCGACTTGGTCCTGGTAAAACCTTAATATTATCTTCAGATCGGGTTTTGAAATGTTTAGGTAGCGGGTTTACTTATCATTACCCACAAAAGTCAAACTTTTGCGGGCCCAAGGCTCAAAATGTTTCGTCGTCTAATTTAGGAGCTTAAGCATCTTCTTGGTCATAATTGGGTTTATCACATTCCGATTCAGAGTCTTAACAATCATAAGTATTCTTTTCGATAACCTGGTTGGGAGAAAAATTAACTAATTTATGCATGGTTTCCTCACCTTTGTCAAAATTAGGGTTAAAATATACTGTATCTATAATTACTATTTTTAGTAAATACCAAAGGCGAAAGAAATTAGTAAAAAATACGTTTTTTGCTTTTAGTTTCTGAAACTTGCATAAGCGCTGGTTAGGTATTGTTGTTGAGCTGTTGGTACATGAAGATGAATTGTAGTTGTTATTTGATCGACCGCTTTTAATTTTGTAAAAGCGGTAAATTTATCTCTCTTTCTTTTAATTCGAACTATTCTAGTATCTACAGTTACAATCTACAGAATAAAATAGTATATATACAAGAACGTCGTACATAAATCCAAAATTAAAGCAATAACAAACAAAATTTCATAGAGTTTGTATTATCAAAAAAACTAAAAGCAGATGTTTATTTAGCACCCTTTTTGCTTTATGTTTATCATATTCAAAAGAGGATTTTGTTGCATACCAGTGTTATTGCTAAAATATTAACAGAATATATATATTTTTTTAAACACCACGCATATTTGTATCGGTTATTACTAAATCACTTTATGACATTTTTTGCCTATATTGAAATTTGTATACAAATTCACTTGTACCCACATTGATTAGTAAAAAAATCCCGTGAGTCAACACATTAAGTATGGGAGATATGAGAGGTCGATTTATAACATTTAATTCTAAAACACTCTAAGTCATTAACTTAGGGTATTTTAATAATAAATCGTTGGTACTTTGAAGAAACCTAACCTGAAAAATTATATCTGTTTTTCAAAAGATAAGTAGTGTTAAGTTAGTTAGTTTAAAATGGCTGAAAATAAAGAAAGTGCACATCCTAAACCAGTGCTGTTCCTGGGTCTTCTATTACTTCCTGCAGAAAGAGACATTACCGCCCTACCATAATGCAATAAATTATTGGCCGCTAAAAATTTTTGAAGACCAATAAAATAGACATAAAAACGAAAAAATTTTAATTTTACCACTATATCGTTCTTTATTAAAGTCGTCTACATAAATATTTTTAAAGAGCAAGAAAAATCCCCCTTAAATTACACTGTTTCCAAGAAACCGCCCTTCATTTGGCAAAATGCAGCCCTATAATGTTTGTCGCCCTGTGCAAATGTCTCTGCTGCACCCCCGCTAGGAACGGCCCTGTCCTAAACTAAGAAAAACGTTAAATTTCCAAAAACTACAGCTTATGCACAAAGTCTTACACTCCAAATTAGCAAAATATATCACTTAAAAATATTGCTGCAGTGGGTTGAAAATAAACCTAAACCCCTTTTATAAAAATCATAGAATCTGGAAATATTATAAAACTAAAAATTAATTTTATATTGTGACAGTATTTAATTTGTTTATATTTTGTAATAAAATGTATCAATTACATATTTTTATTTCAAAACCCCTCATTATTCTTTTAATAGAGTATACATAATTAAAATATTTTAAAATACTTTATCTACGCCTACTTACTACTTTCAGAATGTTAAATCACCATTTATTTATTTTTGTATGTTAACAGTTGTTTTTCTCTTTTTTAAATGTTAAAAATATAACTTGTGGTGTTTTAGTAATAACCGATTAATTTATATTTGAAATTTTGATATTCTAAAGATACTCAGTTGCCATTATTGCTCTTTATTTGCAACCAAATATTAAATGTCTTGACTGTCGACCTTTCGGAGCTAATATTACCCGGGCGCATAGGGCACTGTGGCCAGTAATCGCAAATTTATAGGGTTTTATTTTGTTCTGCAGCTGTTTCAAACGCCACTGCTGTTACCACTGGACCCCACACCGATATCAATTGGTTTTACTTTATTGAGTTCGTGATTTGTTTATTGGCTTGTCGAATCGGTGTGTTTCCTGATGAAGGTTTGATTTACTTGTTTGGCAAAATGTTATTTTCGTTTTGGTTAGTCAAATATTTACATTGTTTCACAATCATTTCATTTATATCTTTAACAGACTACCTAAAAAAATATTGAAATTAAAATGAGACAAATTGCTTGTATTTTACACAGTGATAGAAAACAAAGTAATTTGTCTCATTTTAGTTTACTATGTACTATCACAAAGTAACGGACAACTTAATCCACTATTTAAAATATGGAAAGTTAGAAAAACAAAGCTACCAGTGCCTTGGCCGGTAATAAAATAGACTTTATGATAAGAACCCTTTTAAAACCTTTTTAGGGGTTGCATTTGACGAGTTTACCACGAATAATAATACCACCATATATGGAAGCGGAGCACAGTGCGCTGAGAGATCGGGATTTCGAGACAAAAATCGCATTACTCTTATTGCACCTAAATAGTTTTGTTATTGTATATAATTTAGTAGAGTACCATGCTCCGCAGATGCAGAAAAATACTGTAATATTATTATTTAGGGTAATTACAAAATTGGAGTTAATTTACAAAAATATACAGGGTGGCGGTAAAAATTTTAGAGCCTATTAATAAGCTAATCTCTTTAAAAAAGTCATTTAAACATAGTTTTTAAATTGCATAGTATTTTAAATACCAGGTGTTCACCTTTTAATTAAAAAAAAATGGATTTTTATACTGTGTGTCCCAGGCTAGGTGTTACAAGAGAACAATTAGACCAACAATTTTTCAATTTTAAAACGAAATTTTGGATAAATGGGTCGATGATCCAAAAGTAATAAGTACAAAATTTTTCTACAATTGGTATTATACAGGGCGAGTAAAAAAATATAATTGTCATTTTTTACATTACGCATTACAACCTAAATAATTGACAAGAGGAAGCAAAATTAAAAAAATATATAATATTTTATTTTATTTTTATTTTTAATCTAATGCCGTAAGCCAAATATTTTAAAAACTGTTAATGCATATTATAAGAAATTACCAACTTTTCTTTTACTTTAAATCTTTAACTTAAAATTTTGACATGCAATTTAATTCTATACAACGTTTACTTATAAGATTTTGCCCTATTTTTTAATAATAAAGGTACTTTACTCTTGGTCTTTTTCATAATTTTAGTTATAACTTGCCCTGTATATAAACAATCAGAGTAAAATTTTGTGTTCATTAGTTTTGGACCATGCGATCAGTTTTTCAAAAGACTTTTAAAAATTCCAAAATTTTTGGACCATCTGTCCTCTTGAAACACCTATCATAGAACACACTGTATATATCGTTAATATCCCTTATCCAATTTTATTGAAATTTGGTAATGGTATCTGTAGCACTTAAAGGGCAGATTATTTCTTTGGGTACACGCCAAAATAAAATTAAAAGTACTAAAAACCAAAAGAAATTTAAACAAGTAAAAAGATAATTAAAAATCGACGTTTCGGTGGCAAATCTGCCACCGTTGTCAAGACAAATGTAATAAAATTATTAAAAATAAAAACTTACTATTATTTAGGTTTTAAAATTCAATATTTTTATGTTTTTACTAGGATATTCGGATAATCTGAGAACTTTGACATTAAATGTCAAAACATGTTTGTTTGGTTATAGTGTCATAGTGACATTGTTGTGGTGTATTGATTGTTTATTTTACAAAAAGGTGAATAGTTAGTTAATTTTTAGTCTTCCTGAAGATACTTCAGTATCAAGCAGCACTACGTTATTTAAATTAACTGAAATTGATGCTACACAATTATCTTTATTTAATAATATACGCACTTTCTTTGATTTTGCGTTTTTTAGAACAAGTTTCCTTTGCTAAAATGCTCGAAGCATCCCAGTTTATTCTATGATTGTTATCAAATGCGTGTTGGAGTTGTAAAAAGTCTATTTGATAGAATTAAAGTCATTTGTTCTAATCAAAATATAAATATTGAAAAAGATTATTTAAAAATATTTTAATTTAAAATAATTTTCCTCTTGATTTTATAAATAATTGTTTCCTTGAATTTGAAACTCCAGTTATAAGACAAAATCAAAATAGACCTATTACAAATTTATTTTTATCATACATTCCCGGACTATCAAATAAAATTCAACGAATAGGGCATAAATTTAATATTCGCACAATCTTTAAAACACAAAACACAATCGGATTTCAATTAACAAAAACAAAACCATACAACTTAAATGAAAATACAAAAATGTCATTTATAAAATACCTTGCGAATGCACTAAGTTTTATATAGGTGAAACTTGTAGACCATTACCCAAACGCATAAAAGAACACAGATCATACATTAAAAACACAGAATTTCATAAATCAAAAATCTGCCAACACGCATTTGATAACAATCATAGAATAAACTGGGATGCTTCGAGCATTTTAGCAAAGGAAACTTGTTCTAAAAACGCAAAATCAAAGAAAGTGCGTATATATTATTAAATAAAGATAATTGTGTAGCATCAATTTCAGTTAATTTAAATAACACTTGGTTGCCTTTGCTTGATACTGAAGTATCTTCAGGAAGACTAAAAATTAACTAACTATTCACCTTTTTGTAAAATAAACAATCAATACACCAGCAACCAGTTATCTATGTCACTATGACACTATTAGCAAACAAACATGTTTTGACATTTAATGTAAGGGCGGAATATCCGAATATTCTAGTAAAAACATAAAAATATTGAATTTTAAAACCTAAATAATGATAAGTTTTGATTTTTATTAATTTTATTATATTTGTCTTGACAACGGTGGCAGATTTGCCACCGAAACGTCGAAATTATATTTTTACTTGTTTAAATTTCTTTTGCTTTTTTAGTACTTTTAATGTTATTTTGGCGTGTACCCAAATAAATACCATCTACTAAGGGGCTGATTAGCTCTGATTTTATTAAATTTCTTAGTGCTGCTTAAGGCACGTTAACAAATATTTCTGAAAAAAAATTTTACCCCACTGACTTTAATAACAATTCTGGTATTGTTTTTAAAGTAGGCAAATAAAGATACAACATGTTTGTCCCTTAATATTTTTCGTATCTTGCCTAGTTTTCGAGAAAAAAATCTATTACAGTAAAATATTTCTAAACCACTTAATAAACATAATAATTTTTTCTCTTGTAAATTAGGTGTTTGTTTTTCTTTTCATTTGTTTTTGTGTTTTTGGGACCCTTCGTAGCCTAAAAATTGAATTTTATAAAAAGTTTCAGATAGTTGCATTCTAATTAATACAAAAATATTTTTACTCTACCTCAAGTAAAATGGGCCCAAAAACCGAGATCTGGTTTTTGATTTATTTTTAAAATCCATAATAAAGCTTAAACGTAGTTTGCTTTTAAGCATATTTTAAGACATATTTTAAAAAGTGTAATTTTATAAATAAAAAATGGTAGTTATAGAAATATATTTTTTAAAATTAAAACCTTCTAGAATATCAGTAATAAAAAACAATAGACACTTTTTTCCTATACTAATTGTAGTTAACCATTAAACTTATAAGAGAAAAATCAAATGGCAAGGCACATATATGTATTATAAAAAGGACCACATATAAAGCTGCATATTTCTATATTGGCAAAGTACAAAAAAAAAACGAGTTGTCTTGTTATTATCGGGTTATCTGCAAAATAAAAGACATTTTAAGTTAATATGAAAATATTAGTTTCCTCCTTTTTGTCCACATATCAACACACTGTGCGGCGCTTTGACCCAGTTTGTTAATTTTGATATGTTTCGGGTATCTGACTGGGCAAACGCGTCACTTTTTTGTTGGACATGTTTACCGGAATACATGCTTTTTTTAAATATTGTGCCAAAAATCCTAAAGGTTACAGTCACAAAACTCGCCCAGTCTGATACTGAAACATGTCAATTTTAGGCCTTGGGGTTTTGTGACCTTTACCACTTCTGGCACAATTATTAAAAATTACATTTAAAACATTATGGAAAAATTGTCTGACAAAAAAGTAATGGAATCACCCACTACGACACCCAAAACATGTCAAAATTGACAGGCTGGGTTGAAGCACCGCTTTCATATATGGCGGTATAATTATTTGTGGTAGACACGTCAAAAGGAACGCCTTTCCCTCTAAAAGGTTTTAACAGTGTTCTTATAATAAAGTCTATTTCATTACTGGCCAAGAAACTATACAAAAAGGATAGGCTTTATCTTATAAAGAAACCAAGTTCGTTATGGAGTTTTTTTTCTCTTTTATTACTTAATATATCATAAATTATTAGGAAAAATTGTTTAAAATTTAAAATATATGTCAAGATTATTTACTATAAAATAAAAACTAAAATCAATTTATTTAACTGATGCTAAGTCTTTTAATGTCATATCATAATGAAGGGCTGCCTGGGAGTGACTAGAATTTTTGTATTAATGGATTAAAAACAACTTTAAACTATGTTAATGTGGCTGTCAAGACGTAAGAAAATAAAAGGCACAGGCTCTATTTTACGGACACAAACCTTTTTCTGGTATAACTACAGAGGTCACTTAATAAAAGAACTTAGAAAATTGAAAAAGAGGCAAAAGTAATCTCATTGAAAAAAATAATAAAAAAGGTTAATTTTTAAATAACCTAACGTTATGCCAAGGATTAAAGGTAAATAAAAAAACTGGGAATAATTATTAACTTCCTGGTAGTCCCTTGCATTACTAGTTGAAAACAATGTAAAAGAACGTTGTAGTTTTTGCGACATACCTAAATAATGCTGAATAAAAGACATCAAACGCCAAAATATGCCAAAGGAGTATTTTTTCCTTCCAAAGACATAAAAAGATTTGCCTCCCGAAATATGCCTATCTTTGTGAAAAGTCCAGAAATGGTAGGGAAGCTCAAGAGGGATTTCTGAAGTTACTACAGCGCGTCAGAAAAATATTCCCGATTAAATACTTCCACCAAATATTAGCCCTTATACAGGGGCGATCGTAGAAAACAAAAATATATCCCATATAAATTGTCGTGCGCATACGATTAAGATAGGGTAAGTTAGTTTCTTGCTAAAGAGGGACGTAAAGAAAGCGAAAGGATGCAAAGTTGTAAAAAATGTCATTTTGACATGTTCAAGGGTGGTTTTTTTTTCAAGGATAACGAAGAATATATAATTTAATATAATTTGAATGCTTTCCATAAGCCGAAATAATAAATAGATTTTTTGACATACTTAAAAGTCTATGGCCGCCTAACGCCCCGATGAAAAGGTATACATTATATAACATTTTTTCTTCTTATTATCTAAAGCTCTATGACGCTCAAGTAATTACAAATTAAGCATCTTGGTCTCCCTTACTAAATTAAAGAGATCATCCAATTTAGGGTATTTACAAATAGTATATATACCAGGTGCCTACGAGATTACCAGCAAGCCTAGGTATTTTCTTGAAAAATGTTACACGATTATAAAGATTTGGTCGGATGTATGGTTTAATAGGATTAAGATTTCTAGTGTTTTAGATATTACGTGGCATAATCGAAAGTGCTTACAACTTTGCTATTTTAAATGGAACACCCTATAATTTTTTTAAAAATCGGTTTTACAGAGATTTCCAAGAAAATACGTGTATTGCATGCTATACCTATCTTAATTAGTTTTTGGGAAAATGGCGTTCAAAAGTGTCATGTTAACCGCCATTTTTATTGAAAAACCAATGTAGAAAAGGAATAATACGATTTTTAACTAATATTTAACAAGTTGTTTATCCTATTACCGGAAAAAATACAATTTCCAGTTTTTCCGAAAGTGCCACCGAAATTAACTTTCGGCTTATTTAAATGGCAACCAGTAGCTGCAACCTTAAATTTGAACTAAAAACTTTTTTTAATCTGTCTTTTAATTTTATCCTATCTCTAAACTTAGTAGTTTTTAGGGTATTAATAGTGATACCTTATAAAATATATTTTCTTAACAATTTTTAAGGCAGCCTATTGTTTTACTAATAATATCTTAAAAACTTTAAGGTTAAAGATAGTATGTAATTAACTTAAAGGATTAAAAATAAGTGTTTAATTTAAATTTAATCTGGTCACCCTATTTTTTGTCTAAATTTAAAGTACGATAACTCAATTTAAACTTATTTCTTCTTTTAGTCCTTTGACAAAAACTATTATTTTTAAGCTGCTTATGGCTAATTTTTTAAACGTTGCTAAGACTACGTTATACAGAGTGGTAAACAAAAATCACATTTTTTACCAGAATCAAAGTTATCCAAGTTTTACAAAATAAAGAATATTTCGTTTCTAACATGTGGGTGCATTAACTTTATTATTACTTACCTCAAGACATTTTTAAAAGTTTAATTAAAAGTTGATTATTTAAGAAATTAAAGGCGGTTATTCAAACTTAGTGCATTTTTTTAAAATTTTTCACATAATTTAAATACTTTTACTTTAAACGGTCAAAAAATAATTTAAATAAAGACTATTGTGCCAAAGAATAATAAATGCACTAAAATAACCGAATGAATTATACAGGTTATTTCAAAATTAACTAGGGCACTGGGTAGTTGCATAGTTTATAATAATTTCTAAGCCCCAAATGTACAAAATTCAAAAAAATGTTTTAATTACATAATATGTAGGTGTATAAACTAAATTTTTCTTTTAAGACGTTTTCGCAATGTTGATTAAAAGATGGATATTAAAACAAATACACCGGGTTATTTAAAAGTAGTGCATTTTTACCAGTTTTTTAAATAACATTTGAGTAATTTTTATTAAGAAGCAAGACAAAGCGGGTGAAAACAAGTTAAATTAAAAATTATACAATGTTTAAAAATTATTTCAAGCAAAATGGGCGCTAAAAGTTTTAAAGGGTCATAACATTTTTGCTCAAATATTTTAAATATTGGCTTTATTTAGAAAAAGGTAATAGTAAGAAACTAAATTCCAAGCCGTTCGTGCATTTATGCAACTTTTTACATGGAGGAAGTGCCGCTGGATATTTAATACATTATACATTTTATGCGATAAAGTTTATATTATTGAAATTTATTAGAAGACTCTATTTATGGATAAATATTTAATATTAAAAAAATAAGCAGTTTGCGATTTTATTGCAAATGTTTCCGCCCAAAAAAAGCTGAAAAAATTATAAAAATGTGCAAATTTTTTTGATAACCAAAATTTATTGGATAACTTTATTTATAAATAAATTGAAGTAGAATATTCAAATCAAAACCCCTTGTTTTATATCTGGGCCACTTCTAATTTTACTCGCCAGTTTCAGCTTCGGATATAAACAAACGTGACGACTAAAATTGGGAGGTGAAGACTAAAGTTAGGAGGTAAAGATTAAAGCTAGGAGGTGGTGACTAAAATGACTAGGGGCGACTAAAATTAGGAGAAAAAAACTAAGATGGAGAATGGACTTAAATTAGGAGGCGGCGACTAAAATTAGGAGGTGGCCATTAAAGTTAGGTAGTTGCGACTTAATTTGAGAGGTGAAGACTAAAATTAGGTGGTGGCAAATAAATTAAGAGGTGACGACTAAAATTAGGAGGTGGCGACTAGAATTATAAGGTAATTACTTAAATTAGAATGTTGCTACTAGAATTAGATAGTGGCGACCCAAATTAGTGGGTTGCGACTAACGTTAGAAGGTAGCGACTAAAATTTAAAGTTGATGAATAATATTATTAGGTTAAGACCAAAATTTGTAGGTGGCGATTAAAATTAGGATGTGGCGACTGAAATTAGGAGGCGAAGACTAAAATTAGAAAATGGGTAATAAAATTAGAAGGTTATGACTAAAATTTGGAGGTGGAAACTAAAATTAGGAGGTGGCAACTAAAATTAAAAGGTAAAGACTAAAATGAGAAGGTAAAAACTAAAAACAAAAGGGTAGGCACTAAAATTAGAAGCTGGCCACTAAAATTAGGGAGTAAAAACTAAAATTAACCTTGAAAGTGACGACTAAAATTGGGAAGCAAAGACTAAACTTAGAGGGTGGCGACTAAAATTATGAGGTGACGAGTTAAATTAGAAAATGAAGCCTGATATATTATTTGAGTTTAATAACGGTTAATCGTTTTATATTAATTTTTACAAAATAATATGTTTTTTCGGTTGTAAATTTTGTTATCAATGTTTAAGCAAAGTTATGTAAAAACAGTTAAATTTAAATATTTATATTATCGAACCTAATACATATGGAATAAATCAAGCGACATTATTCACGTTAATACAATACAATAGTTTTCTCCTAAAAACTTTTAAAAATTCAGCATCCAGTAACCATAAAGGTATAAGGACGTAAAAATGCGAGACTGTTTCTAAAGACCAAAAATAATACGCTGTTAAATATCCTACGGAAAATACAGTAAAGAGCACTATTATGAATCCATCAGAGCATAATTCACTTCATGTCTTAAGGAAAATTGATTTAGAGACCAAGTGTGTCCTGTTCCCGGTTCCGATTTCATAATTCAAAGTGAATTGGACGTTTGAATGGGATACGTGAACAGTAAATTTATCCGATTTACCATCTAGAATATCGATTTCTTTTATTACAATTATATGGTTTAACATAAAAATAATGACAACCATAGAAATACAGGCTGATTTTAAACCTATTGTTGTTATTGTTGCTTAAAAATAAACCAGATATACAGGTTCTTTTTTTATTATTTTAAATGTTTTAATGCCTCTTAGTATTTCAAATATTTATTTTTCCTTTATAAATATCTTTTTAGTAATATGGGGCCGCCAAAAAGTAATTTAAAAAATCGAACTACGGCCATTATTTTTGCTCTGATATATTTTTTTAATAAGCTGTGAAGACCAAAATAAGTTTTTGTATCTGACACGCCCCAAAATGTTTAATTTTTTTATATTATTTTTTTTACTAATAACATAAATCAAGGTACCCTTTATTTTTAAGGTGTCGACCAAAAATATTTTTTACAAAATACAATATTTAAAAATTATCTATGGTTTCCATCCTAAAAATAATATGTTATGGTAAGTCATTTAAAAGGGATCTTGGTCTAGAATTTTAAACTAAAATAATAAAGCAGTGTTTCTAAAAATGTTTGGAATAATTCCAATTTCTTTTTTTAAATAAGACATTTAAAATTTATATATATCGACATTTTCAAAAAGTCAAAAGACTTTATTGGTTGAAATCTCTTATTTTTAATGGTGTAAAAGATATACATTAAAGAGGATAATATTTTTAGAGAATGTGAAAAAACTAGAATTCGATTTTTTAATCATTATTAGACCAGGGTTGATAACTTTTAAAACCATAAAAACCAATAGTAGGATAAAAGCTATTGAAAAATATATAAAAAATAACAAAATTATAAAAAAAAATAATTTACGGGCGATCTGGGACCGCGAAAGTGGACAGGCCTGAGTTTTAAAGGGTAAAAAGGGTTTTTTTTTAAATTTCCGGCATAGTCCGGCAGAAATACATTTTTAAAAAAATTTACAATAATAATGTATACTTTTTTACACCATTAGAAAGTAGATACTTTAACGAACGAAAAGGTTGCCGACTTTTTACGAAGTATTGTTTTTTTTGTAAAAAATAAAAATAAAAAACCAAAAACATGGTTATTTGAATTTTTCACATAAATCTTAAGGTTATGTAAAGAAAATGTAAATACAAAAGTTGTAGATCTTTTTATTACCTAAAACTTTGCCAGTAATTTTTTTTTAATGGGACTGGCAAAAATCGAAAAAAAAACCTTTGTTAACTTTTAAATCCCCTCCCCTTCCCCCTTCCCGACCACAGATCGATCTTAATGATAGGGGAGCCCAAGAGGGGATTTCTGAAGTTACTACAGCGCGTCAGAAAAGTATACCGGAGGATACCTATTGAATACCCGATTAAATACCTCCACCAAATATGAGCCCCGTATACAAGGGACGATCGTAAGAAACAAAAATATATCCATCAGAAATTGTCGTGCGCGTCAGATTAAGATAGGGTGAGTTAATTACATGCTAAAGAGTGTATATTCTACTAATCTGACAATTTAAGAGTGACGTAAAGAAAGCGGAGGGCTACAAAGTTTTAAAAAACAAAGTCATGTTGACATGCGTGGTAATATGTGTTTATTATTTTAAGAAAATAATTTAAGAATAACGAAAAATATATAATTCAATACGATTTGAACGATTTCCACAAGCCGAAATAATAAAAATATTTTTTTGACATACTTTTAAAGTCTAAAGCCGCTTAACGCTCCGATGAAAACGTATACATTATATAACATTTTTTTAAATCATTTAGGCTTTGCAACCCAATGAGTCTTTATGATGCTCGAGTAACTGCTAGATTTAGCATCTTGGGCTCTCACTACTATATTATATTTTTAATTTAATTTTTATTGTATTTTCTACCTTTTACAATCGAGTTTCATAGTACAATAATTTTTTTTCTGGTTTCAAAATTTATCGACCCTGGTCTATTATTCTAGAGTTGTAGACTAAAAATCAGTTACAAGGATGCCACAAGCGTCATACAAATAAAGACGGCAATCAACTATCGCTGTCTAAACGCGTCGTTTACATCGGCTGCGAGCAACAAAAAGGAGAATAATTAAAAGTGTGACAGAAGTGATGACGCCGTGGCATCTTCTCTACTGGCGAGAACTTTAATTTGTTGCATTTTTATAAAAGCATACGTAAATCTAGTATTATGTAATTAACGACAGAGAAATTATAATAAAGTTATAATTAACTGTAGCTGCTGATGATCCATACGGCCATATTTTTTTATATCTGCGGTAATATGACCACATCCGCAGTAAGCTTTCTGACATACTTCCATTACATTTTATATCTTTTAGGAAGGATAAAACTCAGCATGAGCATATAATTCGAGAACGTATTCTGAGCTTATATTTAAGCAGGTAGGATAAAGTCATATAAAGTCTTATTTTACGATACAAGGTGACCTATTTAATTTCCTACTTTCACATAGGCCTTTCCTCTCACGTAAGTAATATACGAGGAGTAGTGTGACGGGAAAAAATACGATAGAGCCAAAGTGGCTAGCTAAAAAATTACTGTTGGGTACAAGGATATATTGACATTTCTCTTAAAACTTTTAGATACGTTGGATAATGTGAAAGATGAGCTACATGCAGGATGAGTTTTTTCTGTATTTGGTACAGGGATCTTAGAAACCACTGCAGCTACATATCTATCAAACCAAAACTAACCAAAATTAACCAACTGGTAAATGGGGAAAACATTTTTAGTTTTTAGAACTTGGTTAAAATCACCTATTATTTTGTTTAAAAAAATCATGACTTACTAAGTAATTTTACTATTAGTTAAAAGTGTTTAAATTTCATGCATATTTTAATAAAATTGGTTTATTTTAAAATATATAGGCAATTAACGTTTAGTTTAAAACAAATTTATGATTTATTACATGAAGTAGGTCTACTAGGTAATTTGAATAAATCATTTTAATATTTGGAAAAAAAAGGTAAATGGAAAACTTATATATAAATATCTTTTTAATAGAAATGCACATTCCACTATTGTTTGTAGTTGCCCGATTTTAAGATTTAAAGTAAAAACATAAATTGGCTATGATATTCCTGAAAAGGCCATTTTAAAAGCTTTTTATTAATGTATACTAAGATTTACTTTTAATAAAAAATACCCAAGTAATTACTTTTAAATTTGCCATTATTATAGCCCTAAATAATTTAATAAGTCTAATTGTCAATAAATGTTTATTTTATCTTATTCAGTATTAATAAGTTAATTATTTATAAGAAAATATTAACGTTTTTATTTTTATAAGTTTTTTAATTCGTTTTAATAAGGTTTAAAAGTGTTTAAATATGGTAAACTTTAAAAAACCAACCAAATTGATTAAAACAAATTACAAAATCTAACAATTAACAAGTGAGCAATCACTTTATCTACAGAAATTTATAACAAGATTAATTAAAATCGTATTTTTTTAAAACTCAACTTGTTGCCTTTTGGACACAACGCTTATACGTTATATAACCATAAATTATTATTTTTATGTAATCTGGGTCTCGCGATCATATGAGAGGTAAAGTATTGATTGAAAAGGCTCTCAAAAACAGAAAAGGAATTTTCAAAAATACTAGTAAGTATACTTGTTATGCGGCCAAATTTAAAATTAAAATAAATATGTCCAAAACTACGTAAATTTTGTTTATTTAAAGTATATCTTAATATGCATCATTAATAGCTTTCAAAAAAGCTTTTTAAAAATGAAATAGCCAACTATGGTGAAAACATGCAAAAAAAATTAAATAAAGGGAAAAAATGGTTTTATCAAAATATCTAGTAAGCCATGATTTTTGGGACGAAACAAAAAGTGATTTAATCTAAGCAATAAAAACTACAATACTTTTTCAGTTTAACCATCTTTGTAGTTGCAGCGGTTTCTTAGATCCTTGTTTTAAACATTGTTAGTCATATTTTATAAACCCAATTGATAATTTTACTCAAATAACAAAAGGATAAGTAATCTTTACTGGTACTTGTATACTTTCATACCATCTCATTTTTTTAAGACTTTAAACATAATATAATATACTTAATTTAAGGGATACGAAAAATATTATTGTGTTGTCCTTAAGTTTGAATCAACTTTTGTTAAAATTGGTTCATTTTAAAACCCTCAAATAAACTAACTGTCGTTTACTTTTGAACAAATCAATGAGCAATGCATTGCATGTAGCAAGTCTTTTAAAGTATTGCCATTGTATTTTTCAAGCATGTATAAAAATTTTGTTTAATTAAAATATGTTTGCAGATTATTTAGGATTAAAGCAAATAAATATACATATAGACATAAAAAAGTAAATTCAATACGTATCAGATTGGCTAACGGGTCAAGGTTTTATAAAAAGCGCGAAAAAAATTGTTTATTGTATATTGAACCAGGACACAAAGGAACCGGGCATATCTTAAATTTATACTACTTGTCACACGCATTCTTACTTCTCTATTTTGTTACGGCAAAGTAAGCGAGACACGGGTACGCCGCCGACTTATCCCTTTAAAATATTTCCACCTGGACTTACCCTGCCAAACTAAATAAATTAAAAGTGGGAGACACACAAGAATAACGCAATGTTAAAATTAATGTTTTTAAACTTACATATTTCTTATTACTATATCTTTTAAACAAAATATAATTTTGCTTTTCTCCAGAATAAAATAACAATAAACAAGTTTATTTAACAATATAGGAAAATTAAAACTTTTATATACTATGAAGAACTTTTCTGTAATTGTAAAATATAATTAAAGTTAAGATGACTTTGAAAGAAATAAAATAATAAATATTTCATAAAGGTACTTATAATACAAATGTTTCAAACTCTAAACAAAGGTTTATTAGCTCTCTGTTAAAATAAAAATTTTAATCTAATAAAATAAGATCTTAACAATACCCCAGGCGGAAACTGGACTAATGATTGCATCTGAAAATATGGTAAATAGTTTACCAAAATGTGGTACAAAGTTTGACAATACTTTTGAAAAAATTAACTGGTAAAAAATACACCTATCTTAACAGGTATCTTAAGCAGGTAAAAAGAATATAGAAAAATGTTTAGCCATATAATAAAGTATTTTATGCTTTATTTGTTTTCTGGGAGATTAGGTTTAAACAAAATATAATTTGGCTTTATTTATTTAACTTTATTTAATCTGTATACCACCAAACACAGCTATCTGTGAGTTGTATATGACGCCCTCTTAACTATGCAATGCGTGTTGTCTGCTAACTACCAATGTAAAAATAAGTGCGCTATTATTATTTTAAGCTATAGAATATAATCCTTTTTAACCCTATTGGTCCTTATATGGTCGCTGACCTTATTTAAATTCCGAAACAACTGTATATTAAACATTTAATATAAAAATCAGCACAATAAATGAATTCAATATTACACATAGTAAACCGCATGTTATACGCAGATAAATTGAATAATGCGCTCACTGATGTGATATGCTTGATAATAAAATCCATAGCACATTCAGGTATTCATTAAATTTACATTATTAAAGGTTACAAATTTTGTATAACCACACAATTTAAATAATATACAAGTAAATACATTTGACAAAAATATAAAATTTTTATATATATTTTTTATTGTTATTGGTTTTCAAGTTATTACCGCCAAATTTTAAATTTTTAACGCTTGCGTTTTAATTTTTAGCTTTAGAAATAAACTGATTTGACTTACATAGCCTAAGATCTGAATAGAATGTGACCTGCACCTATCGGTTTTCTGAAAAAAAACTATTTTGTTATAAATATAGTATATTAAACAAAGTTATTACTACAGTCTTTTCTAAAAAATATGATTAAAGCTTAATTTTATAATAAAAATAAAATCCTTAATATTATTGAAACACCCTATGTGATGGCAATTTCTATATATATATTTTTTCTTACTTTTTATGACAGTGCTAATACATATCCTTTCAATTTTTCAATTTTATAAATAAAGCCATAGAAAATATTTTAAATTTAAAATTTTTAAAAAATTATTACATTTTTTTAGCAAATATTTTATTATAATCGCCTTAAAACGTATTTTAAAGAATAAGGGTTGCAATGTGTAAAAAAAATTCGTTTTTTTTAAATTTAACTATAGACTTAAACTTAATTCTTAGCTTAGCTTGAAATCGCCAAGCACGATTACTTCGGCCATTGGAAACGGGAAATGATACTGTCGATCTTTGTTGAAAGAAAGTCAAAGAATTCGACATAGAAATTGTCAGATGGAGATCGGTACAAACAACAGATAAATTTAGTAGAAGACCTAAGTGAAAGTTTGAGCCAAAGGACATCGGGCCTACCCGATTCAAGATTAGAAACTCGAGCACAAGCCAGATCGTTGCGAACGTAAGCACACACGCCCCCATGTGGGCGAAAAGACGAAATAAGTTCGTAGCCTGGGAAGCAATAACTTTGTTTAAATACTATATTTAAATTAAAATAGATTTTTATCCAGTAAACATATAAATGCAGGTCTCTAATATTCGGATCTTAGACCAATACCTATTTAATGCATAGACTATTAAAGGCCCTTTTAGGCCGTCATATACAGTGAGCGCCATAAATGTTGAACCATTTAAAAACGTTTTTTAGTTTTAATATCCCAAAAATGTTATAAAATTTAAAAATCTCCGCATACACCAAAACTCACAAAACACTATTTAAAATTTAAATTAACCATAGCGAATTCGAGATAGGTGCGAAGTAACGTGACACAAGAGAAAACTACCTTTATTTTTGAACTTAGAGAAAAATTCCATTTAAAAACTTGTTGTAGAATTTAAAGTTATGTCATAATTTAAAAGCAGAGCTTTCTGTTTAAAAATAGGAAAAAAACTTATTTCTTCTACTTATCCCGTATAGAGATTAGATGGAATTAACTGCCGCAGGTTATTCTTATTGCCCTTAAATTTTGAGAAAATGTCAAAGCTTTGTTAATCCTAAAGCATTAAGGTACATTTGGATCACTCCAAAAACAAACGTACATTTTTGCTTTTTGTGGTTCAATAGGGCTAAAATTTAAAAGTTCCTTTAGATTAATGTTCCACATCGTTTTCGTCTTATGAAGAAAGCCTTAACGCTTTGGATTTGTAAACTATTTTTATGTATTTTTATTACAACAGTTAAAAATAAATTGTAATTAAAATTATAACATTTAGAATAACGTCGACAAAATTTAAAAATTTATTTTAGGATTATTCTAAACATAAAATAAACACATAAAAATAGATTTAAAAAACAAAAGGGTAAAGTCGTTCTTCATAAGACGAAAACTATGTGGAACATTAATCTAAAGTGACTTTTAAATTTTAGCCTTATCAAACCACAAAAAGCAAAACATTACATTTGTTTTTAAAAATGATGTAAATGCACTTAAATGCTTTAAGAATTTCAGGTTAATAAGTATAATTAATTTACGGCAGTTAATTAATTTTGATCTTATCTCAATACGGGGTAAGTTAAAAAGTAAGTTTTTATTTTGGTCTTTTAATAGGAGGCTCTGCTTTTAAAATATGACATAACTTTAACTCAAATAAGTTTTTCAAATAAATTTTTATTTAAGTTCAAAAATAATGGTAGTTTACTTTTGTGTCATATTCTGTTTATTGTGTACGCTATGGTTTATTTAAATTTTAAGTAGTGTTTTGTGAGTGTCCTTATATGCAGAGATTTTTATCAGGAATATTTTTTTGATAAATTAAAAATAAAAGGTTGTCGTATGGTTTAACATTTCTGGCGGTCACTGTATATAAAATAAAAATCCAGTTTTAGTTTTAGGTGAGCTGTTAATTTTCCCTATAGGTAAAAATGACAAAAATAAGAGATAGAACAAAAAAGATACTGAGAACTGACGGGATGGAAAAACCTATTTGTTTTGTTTCATTCTTTATAATACCTATATGTAAACAAGGTTGTCATGCTTCACTCGGCTCGCTTATCAGTTTTAAGTGAAAATAAATACATGTTTATGTCACAATATTTAAGGATCACGATTTTGTTGTTAAATTTGTTATTTTTTTACAAGAAAATAGGAAGAACTAAACGAATCATGTAAAAGAACTGCGCGTCTAAACTGAAATGAAACTTGAATGGAAACTAAAACTAACCAGAACTGAGAACGAATGTGACCATGTAAAGCCGCGTCCAGATTTGAACCACGACTTGCAACTGGACCTCGTCGCGAACCACGTTGCAAACAAAGATCTCGCAACTACAACAGCCCCGTCCAGATTTGTACCACAACCTACAACAGTACCACGTCACGAAAGTACCGGACGTCGGAGCGGACGCCTTCGCGAGCCAGATAAGTGCTGCAGCTCAAGGTTTGCCTCGGTCTACAGCTTGTCGGTAAATTTACAAAACATTAAAAGAACCTGAAAGCCAAACATACAATATTGAAAATACTTTTGGCTATTGTCTAGCAATATGGAGTAGAGTGTGGACCGCATCCTACTTTTAATATCTTTAATAAAGTCAAAAAATTTATTCATACAAAGTTTGAAGCTTCAAACTGGTCGACTGGTATATTTGAAAAACAATTAGACCTTGCATTACCATGGAAACCCTTAAGGAAACTATTTGGTATCGTAATCAATGTAATTTTGTAATTTGACGAATTAAAATTAAAAAGTTGAAGCTAATAGCGGCGTTTTGTAGTTATTTGGAATATTATAAAATTAAAAAATATCTGACTGAATTTCTAAAAAGAAATATGTAAATTCTGTATAATAAATTATTTTAAAATTAAATATTTACCTTTACTTACGTGTATGTTTGTCTGGGAAAAGTACACTTTTTTCCACGGAAAAAGTAATTGTATAAAAGGTCACATTTTAGTACCTGTTACCAGAAATACAAGGTCATTTTTTCAAGACTCACTTTTTTGCCACAGGAAAAAAGTAATTGTATGAAAAGTCACATTTTAGTACCTGTAAACAGAAATACAATGTCAAGTCAGTAGTATTAGGTACGTGTTTGGTGTTGGTCTGGTGTCTTATTTTAAGATAAGGCAAAAATTAAAATCCCAGTTGCGCGCCTGCTAATTTTTCATACCCTGTATAAGAAGCTGTATGATTATTTTATCAAATGGAATCATCGCCTGATGCATAAAAATATTATTTAACTACAATTTTTAAATATTTGTGTATTGTGCATCTCTTAAATTCGCAACGTGACCTAAACCGCCATTTAGGTGGATATAAGCGAGAAAAATCTCGGATAAGATAAAAATTTGTGCAAAATATGACTTGTATGCATACCTGCTTCTCGAATTTAAGTAAGCCGAGCACTCATTTATATTACTTTAAGGTTAACCTCTAATTTAGTAGTCTTTTAGACGTTCTGCACTTTCTTTTTCTAATGTTATAAAACCAAAATTATGCTTGTATGTATTATTAATCCTATGGGTTTGCAAAACGTATTGCAGCTTATAAATTGATAATGTTTAAAACAGATTAAGCTATGAACAACTTAATGTGAATGAAAGTATAATAGCTTTGTTCGCGGGTTCGATTCTGAATCGGTTCTGGGACTATTCGCATGCGCAGTGAAAAAAGCAGCGTTCGCGGTTATTACAATCCTGAATTTTTAGTAACAGTTCTGTGTTCGCGGGTTACAATGGAATCAGTTCGTTACCGGTTCGTTACCTGTAGCAGTCCTGGGATTTTGTTGGAACTAAAAGTTCAGTTCGGAATTTCATGCACATTGTCGACATGGTCAGCTGTTTTCTGTTTTGTGGTACAGAAATAAACCGTTGTATTACAGTTTAATTGTTTCTGCCACTTTTATGCGGGTTAATATACCTGTTGAATTTTTTTATATTTTTGTGATTCTGAGCGTATATAAACAAAGGATTTTTAATTGTATTCCGTATGAATGTATGTGTGCAATAAAATAAATAAAGATTTAATTAAAAATTACTAGTTGCGGTATTCTAATATCTTGATAATTGAAAAAATAGAAATAAAATACAATAAACATAAATAAGCAGTTTCCATTAAAATAGCAAAATGCCAATACGTGGCGGGAAAGTAAATATTCGACTAAATACTGTTTTGGTCAGTTTTCGGAAATCTGTATTGTAAATACTGTTTTTGAATAATAGTGTTGACATAAAGGTTTTAGGTATTCAAATACCGGGATGCCTAGTATTCGAATACCGAAATTTCTAGTATTCGAATACCAAAATGTAAATATCAGAATCTGAGTGCCGTATTTTAAGTATTCTTTCATTTGCTAGGTAACTTATGTGGAGATGCAGATAAGAAAACTGGTAATTTAGTTAGGGTAAATTGTTTTTAACGGTGAGCTTTTGTCTTTTTCATATTTAGATCCTCAGTATTCAAATACTTTTTAAATGCGGCATTCAGTATTCGACCTAACTCTGATATAAATAGCTGGCGTTTATGCTGGCAACATTACTAATAACAGTGCTTAATTTTGCATAGCCAAATTCCCTCAAATACATACATTATTAAATATTTGCACTTTACGCGGTTTTAAATAGTTTGAACAGTTGTTATTTCTTTAATTTAGGTAGATTATCAGTTATTTTAAATAAAAAAACACGTGAATTCTCAAGAGAAATAATAACGAAAGCCTCAGCTACTATAATAAGCCGAGGCTCAGAGCGACGAGCGTCAAATTTCTGAATTGGTGGCCGGTCAGGCTACGATATTTTGTGGTAAGCCGTACTTTAAAATCAGCTTAAATACATTAGTAACGATAATAAATTTTGTTCGGTTCAAGCGGCAAGCGGCAGAGCTTTTTGCTCACGTCAGCTGCTTTACCTGATTTAAAAATAATACAAATTCTTTTATGCTAGCAAAAAGCAAAAAAGAAGCCGCTTTTTAACTCTCCGCTCTTGGCTTGCTTAAATAATAAAAGACCTGAAGCTGTTTTTGCTACTTTGTAAAAACTAAACCAACTAACAACTTATAATGATGTTTTATATGTCTAATACTACTTTACTTCAGTTGTGCTCGTAGGTAGGTTTATTTTTACGATGGGAATTAAAATTATGTCTTATTATCATATTTCTAAATTGATTTTCTTACAAAAATAATTAAGTACCTTGTTTTCCATTGTAAGGCATTATTTGTCCTCTATTGCTTATTAGTGTTGACCCTTAGCAATTATCTCCCAAGTTTGTCAAAGTTCAAAATTAATTTTAGATATTTTGATAATCTTTTTAATATTGATTTTTTCCATTTAAAGTTATTTAAGATAAACATTATATATTATTTAAAATAATTACATTATTTTATAACGCCTTACTTAGGCTTAGGCCTATTTAATAATGCTTTTGCTTCCATTTCTTGCATATATGTTAATAATTAGAGTTGGGTAGTGTTCGAGTACTCGGTATTCTAAATCTTATTCAAAATAAATTGGGCTGGCATTCAAATACATCTGTGTATTTGGTATTCGCTATTCGACTAAATACTTTTTTGGTCAGTATTCGGAAATCTGTATAATAAGAACTATTTTTGAATAATAGTTTACA